>CM050168.1:236492621-236795121 GCA_027410445.1 Discoglossus pictus | reverse complement strand
ATATAAAGAGCTTTAGTTTTCCCAAACACTCATTCGCACAGTTATGGCTGCTGGAAGATTGGCACCCTTGTGCTTTAGAAGATCATTACACTTGTGGAAATAGATGTCTCCTGTGGTGTCTTTGGGAACACTGAACCTCCTTGTAAGTAACTCACCTAGTATACTGTGAAATAAGAATCCAAGCATTGTGGGGATATAAATATCTGTCCTATACTTCAAACACTGTACTATGGTCCTTTTTTCCTGTACATTTCCACTGATCTTAAAAGAGTTTACTAAACTATTCCCAATGGTCACACAATAATCATGGTATTAATTCTTAAACCTAAGCTAAATAAAACTTGTTTTATCTTAGTGACGAAAATACTCTTTGTTTCTGGCAGTGTTTCCCAAATTGTGTTCCATGGAATCCTGGAGTTGTGTTTTCTATGACCAGGACCTCCACAAGACAATCACTTCAAAAGACTAAAATCTTTGTGGTAACTTTTAATTCAGTCCAAGAAAACGTTTATAAAGATCTGGGTAGGGCTTTTGAGTCATCTAAGATGTTCTTCATTGTAAGAAGCTGTTTTGAAGTTCACAAAACAGATTTTTGGGGTTACGTGGAATCCATTTCAGGGTCATGTGGCTCAGTCATTACTTTTCAAGGCCAATTCTGGTTCCTTGAAATAATTTAGGAAATACTAGTTTAGGAAATGGGATGAGTGATCATCATGAGGACAATACAGCTTTGTGGCATCCATCATACCACAGGTTGTTTGTGTTGAAGGAAGGTGGTGTGTGTGTTTTGGGAATCATTCTTGCTACCTATACTTAACTAAAGCAACATACTATTTAATATAATCAGTTCTTGGAACTTTGTATTATTTTACCTTCTTAAGTAGAATACATTCTTCATGGTAATCTTGAGTCACCTCTCACCTCTTAAAGCTTGTGTTGTGGTCTATAGGATTTCCCAGCTATGAGTGTTCAAGCCTGAGTGAAAACATATGTCCTGAATCTTCAATTCATATTGTAATACATACATATTTCAAAAAATGACACTATATAAGTGATCACTTTGTGTTGTGCTCTTATGTATGTTGCAATGTCAGCTCATCCTAATTGTCACTATACTGTATTACAATGTCCGAGAGTAGGCAATACAAGGATTTGTTTGAAGGAGTAATTAAAAGTAGTCAAGCTCTTGAATTTGGTTTAATAACATTAATATGGTATGACCACCAACCAATGGGAAGTTATTGGGTTTGTGAAACAATAGTTATTGGAACGCCTATTTCCATGTTTATTTAATTTAGCGAGTCTTGTCATTTTCCATGTCAAACCATGTTTTTATCAACTGAAATTAACATTGTCTTTTTACCGAAACACTTTAAATATATGTTTCTTTAATTTGCTATAGTTGCAAAATGATATATTGTATATTAAAAGAATACAGAATGTTGTCCACTTATATAGTTAGGCTGACCATCAAAATGCATTGGTTACCAATCAAGTTATTGAATAAAACACATTTTGTTTTTAGTTTGGGAGGCTTAAAAATTGAGGTTGTCACTAGGAATTAAGTCCTTTTTCCCGTTAAAGAGCGATGTGTAATGTATTTTGGTACCACTCATGTGTTGTAATAATAATTTTTAATAAAAAAATAATAAAATATTTAAATGAAAGGTTGTCTTGTGATGTTTTCTTCGATTTTTTTTTTTTTTTTTTTTAGATGATTATTTTTCATTTTGTAACTAGAAGTACAATAAAATAAATATTTTTTACAAAAGTTGTGTACCGTCTTTGTTTATAAAATAGATATGACTAAGTGGTAGAGGGGAAGGAACAAAAGTGAAGCACAAAAATAAATCACATGATATCCAAATGTTACAGACATAGCTTTTGTCAATGTTTTGTTAGTGAATATCCCTTTTTTTTTAAAGAAAATAAAAAAATTCTATCCCGGTATCCAAAATTATAGCACAACAAACCAGACTTGCATTACAATACTTGTAAACACCCCTTCGGATGGCTCCCTTGTCATGGTAAAGGGGCTTGTGTACCTCAATGAAGCTGTGAGCTATACCATGAGGTCATAGCAGAGAGGTCAGACAAATCAAGGTTGGCTGGAGAAGGAACTGGCACCCACTCCAGTGTCTTCGCCATGAAAACCTTATGGATTATTTCAGGAATAACACAGTATTTCTAAGTAGGTCTTCTTATTTTCTAAGAAATAGCACATGTACTACGTGCAGTAATGAAGCCATGCACAAGAAATATATAAATAAAAGACTGTCCATAGAAAAAAACCTTAAAGCATTTTGTATTAAAATCATCCATTAAAATTGACTTCTCAATTACTAATGTCATTTTTATCAGGTAAGTTACATTTGGTCCAAGTATAAAATTGTGACAATTGTTATAAAGAAAAAAACAGGTGGAATGTGGCAGCCGTGAAATGTACCTAAAACTAGTAACTTGCCCGTTATAAATATCATATCATATGTTATCTTCAATTGTGTGTTCTGTCTCTGTTAGTGCTGTCTCTCTCTGTGCCGTCTGTCTCTCTATGTGCCCTTTCTCTCTCTCTGTGCACACTCTCTCTCTGTGTACTCATTCTCTGTCCCCTCTCTCTCTGTGCCCTCTGTCTCTCTTTGTGTGTGGTCTCTCTCTCTCTCTCTCTCTCTATGTACCCTCTTTCTCTCTATGTGCCCTCTCTCTGTGCCCTTTGTCTCTCTTTGTGCCGTCTCACTGTGCTCTGGGTGTCCTCTCTCTCAGCAAATCGTTGAACTGCGCTGCAAGGAAGTTGTGCATGAGTAATTCATTGATTTGACATATTTATTAACAATTGTAACGCCTCTGTGCACCTGCGCAGAGAGCACCACACAGGCGTTACACACAGGTTACTAACTATTGTAGTGGATATCAGGAGTTGCAAATGAGGATCTCCCATATTTAATATTAATGGACTCTGTCATCCCAACAGGGAGTTAATTTCATATTAAAGATTATTCAAAATCGTATTTACATTGTACTGACTGTTTTTCTCTACAATAAATCATTTCTGAAATATTCAGAACTGGTTTTGCAGATCCTGTGTGCGATAGTGCGGCTCAGAGTGCTCGATAAGGGTGGCAGAGCGGTCTAACTGCCAAACAGCATTGCAGGTCTTTATTTTGCACACTAGAGACAGGCACGCAGGGTGTAATCCTAATTAGTACATAAAGGCAGCTAATTAATGTGTGTGGAGGGATCGATGATACATTTGTGAATGTGGTGTGTGAGAGGTGCTTACATTACTGGAGAGCTATGGTTGCATTGAATGAAGCAAGGTGTCAGTTTCTGGGCCTGTAAGTGTTAATTTCAATATTATCCTAACATCAAACAAGAACATGGGACGTCTGTTCTCTCCTCCTATCCCTACTTGCATTGATAACTACTAATACACACCCATCATCCAGCTCTGAGGATGTGATATAACAAACACAAAATGGAGTCCTGTATCATAAACAGAGTCTTCAAAGATTCAGATTTTCCCCAAAAATATTTTATGCCCATGATTTATACCACTTGATTTGCTACATTAAGATTATAAATTACATGGCTATTTTTCCTTCCCAGATGCATAACTTTACATTTATTCATATTAAATCTCATCTGCCGTTTAGATGTACTTTTCTCTAATTTATGTAGGCCTCTTTATTTGGCATAAATTTGTGAATTGCGTGGAATATTTACCTGATGAGCAAGTATCACTTGATTTGGGATTACTGGGGTACAAGTTGTTGGTTTTTTTACACTGTTTACATGATATTTGTGAATATTAAAAAAAAAATATTGTGATAACAGAGAATACAAATAAACAACACTAGTGTTGTAAATATACTTCAGTATAACATAACATTTTCCTATTATCATATCTATTTACTGTAATTCTTTTCTCCTTGTTTCTTTTTTTTTTTTTACCCTTTCCTAATTCTAACAATAACAAATCTATGATTATAAGCATTTTATATAGTAAATTAATAATATTTCTAAAAACAAATTTATATTTTTCTTGTGCTTTTTATGTCAGATACTTTACGTAGAAAGTTTGGTATATGAGATCTATTTTCTAGATCCTCCTGTATGATTTTAAGTTGTTTCTGTTCCTCTTTAAGCCCAATCAGATCCTTTTCCATTTCTGTGTGTGACTTAAGAAGGTTATTATATTTGCCCTCCAATTCAAGAACTTTGGTGTTCAATGCTTTTATTTCTGCTGTTAATTCCAGAGAGAATCTATTAATCTCAGCTGCAATTTCTGATCTGAAAGAGGAGATTAATACTCTCAAATCTTGAATATCAGCTTTAGTGCTGGGCTCAGAAGTCTTTCCATTTTTTGGTAATTGTTTATCTGGGGTTGCAAGGTGTTGGGAAGAATGCACATTTCGTTTTATAGAGGCATGATCCTTTTTCGAGGAATGTCTTGCAGATGTTATAATTTCAGTTGTCTACTAGATGGCAGTGGAGTACACAGTAGCTTACACAGACTGTTGTAAACAAAAATATGTTTTCGTTTATTGTGGTGGCTTTTCAATAAGAAAAAGTTATTTCGGTTCCAAATTAATTGTGTAGTTATTGCCTTATAAAGCAGTGTAGTCTGTATTAATTTTTCACAGTCTCCCACATAAAAGGCATATATTATATCTTTAAGAGATAAGCTGCTGGGTCTTCTCTTAAAAAATCCACAAGTAATACAGCTTATTGTGTTATACAGTATATCTTCAAATTATTACACACACTAGATCTCCAGTAGTATAAGGCATTTAGATTAGAACTGTGTAGGTTTATAACAGATAGGCAAGATGAGTCTTTACCAACCTTAAGTATGGATGGTGTTTATCAGAGTCTCCTTTGTTCTGGTAAAAAAGTTGCCAAACTTGATTTTTAAAGCCAGCTGTGGCCTCCTGTGTGCAATCCTGGTCATATATGTCGATTTGGTCATAGAGAAGTCAATTTATATGTGATTTTATATGGTTTTTAAGCAGAGCTCCTAGATCCCACATCCTTTCTCCTTGAATGTTAGCTCCTCCCCCCCCCCCGATATTTGTGATATTTTATTGTATGAATCACTTTATTTGGATTGTATTTTATGTTAGCAGTAGGCACTTGATATTTATATTTAGAGACTCTTACACTATTTTATTGCCACAAAAAACGAGGATACGAAAGTTGTCTACCATCATTTTTTTAAATTTCTCCTTCAATTTAACTTTTATAGGAACAACATATTTTTAGATTTATCATATAGAGCAGTGTGTATGATTTTTTGTCTCTGTGAGAAAAAAAGAATAAAGTATGGAAATTAGATATTTTGTTTATTTATGTCAAACATAATTACTTTAAAGTGTTCTTTATAAATGGATGTTTTGTTAGTATTAGCCCATTTTAATCTGTAGATAACTGAAAATATATGTTATTAAAATTGAATGTTTGCTTCAATGCATTAAAGGGCCACTGCAGTTAAAAAAAAAAAAAACTTGCCCTGTTGTTGTGAAATGCAGCATGTAGATGGCACTGTGCAGTTTAGAGTACTGTTTATATATGTATATGACCGTGTTGGTACTCACAGGAAGGAAGTTCTTTGTTTTCTTCACTTGGTTTTTGTCTCTCTTCCTTTTTACGTTTCACCCTGCTGGCTGCGGTTTCAAGTAACTGATATGTTCTAAATGTTTGCTGTTTATCCAAACAAGTAAAGCCTAATATGGTTCTTCACTATCTAACAGTGTCTTATTTGATGCATAACTAACACCTATTTTGCGAGTGATCCGTAAATCTTTATTAGCAAAGGATTTTGGTGTAAAAGTCTAAAAGAGAAACTCGTAATCTTCTGTCAAATCAATGGAGAAATTTGCTGTAATTTTTGGCCCAGTTTTGCCGCAGTTACTTGTAACAGTTCTCTCAACTGGGATGAAAGATTAACATAGATATGGATATTTACTTTGCTCTTAAACATGGTGTAATCTGCGATACAGGGAATTAGCATGGGGGCCTAAGTTCACTTCTTATTTCCCATTTAGCAAGTAAAAACAGAGCTTTTAAGTACTTTGAAGAAGGAGACGGCAGAGGTGGAGATGGATAGATAAGATAATTAAAGCAATGAACATGAGATTGAGGGAGCTCAGAGGGGCAATGGCTGATGTGCCTGGCGTGCTACAGTCGATTAGGTCATGGAGAGATGGACATGACTAAACATCAACATTAAATGGCAAAATTACATTGATTTTAAAAGTGTTTTAAGAAGAATTATCCAGCTCTATGTTATGGTATATTTTCTACTAATTTCATGACCGTTTAAAGTAAAAAATCAGTCTGAGCATCTTACCTGTTATGCAGCCACAAAAGACCACACCACTGACATCATCATGTCACATGACGCTAAACACGTTATCATGTCTTTTACACTTTATCAAATAACTTATAGTGGCAAAATGCTCAGAAAACTTTATGAAATCTAACAAACAATGGCTGTCCAAATAACCTTAACACTTTAAATGGCCGAATCTCAATAACTTTATAAATTCTCAACAAATTTGGCTGCGTAAGAAGTCTGCTTGTACATATTTATACATCTATGATACATGTATATTGTAGAGTTCATCAAGACTGAGATATACATAAACATATATGTAAAATATATACACATACTGAGCCAGGATACTAATTACATCATTTATAAGGCCAGAACAAAATCAATAAAAATAGATAATTGTTCTTTTTTTAAATTCCATCTCGTTATAATGTCAAGTTTTTCATTTAATCAATTTGAATATAATGCATTTAGAGCAGGGGTGGACAAGTTAGGTCCAGGGGGTTTGATCAGGATGACTGAAGAAGCGTTAGTCTTTTCTGTGCTCAGCAGGGATATCCTTAGATCCAGGCCTGTGTGTGGCCCTACAAGAACGTACTTGCTCCCTCCAGATCTAGAGTAAGAATTCAAAAGGATTCTCTATTAAATAATTGCATTTGTATGTTAAAGACATATTTCTATTAACGGTTTAAATCATCTCACTAAAGTTGCCATTTTCGACATTTGTTATATGTCTAGACAATTCCTTTTACCTTTGTTCTCAATATATTTATGATGGTCATTTAATCTATCCTTTAGATATCTTTTTGTCCTGCCAACATATTTCATTTCACAACTACAGTTAATAAAATAAACTACATATTGAGCATGACACTTTATAAATATCTTAATATTTTATTTCTTTACTGTATTGCAGAGAAAAATCTCTTAAAAGCATTTATACAGAACCTACACATTAATCGATCAACTGTTTCTTCGAAGTTGTGTTGTGAAATAAAGTATGACTGCCACTAATTCCACTCTTCAGAGTTTGGCATGCTTGTCTCCACCCATAAGCTTACAACCACTGTCATCAGAGAAAAGAAGGTAAATCCTACCATTGTTACTGTCAACATCAAAAGGCTACATAGAATTCTTATTATTATTCCTATATTTGTAATGTGCCAACATATTCTGTAGTGCTATAAAGGGGTAAGTTCAAGTCAAAACAATATTAACACAATCTCTATAAACTGTAAGGAATATTCGGTTCCCATGAGTGTTTGCCACTCTAAATATACCACTTCACAAGGAAATAGGGAATACATTTATAAAATCATAGTGTAAATTTTATTAAAGGTTTCTGTCTCACAACAGCAAATAAAAATGTTAAAAACAAGGATAAAGTGGGGACTTAAAAAAAGGCAAATTGAATTGAATTTAAGAATCCTAATTCCTATCTGTAAATTCTACTTCAAAAACACCAAATGTGGAGGGATTCTATGGTTCTGAACCCTACTCTGTTTATAATTTACTAAAACTCTCCAGTTTTGGTTTTAGTGCCTTATAACCCAATATTGGTCCCAGTATATTCAAAGGGACCAGTTTTGTTAATTTAATTGTGCCCAGTATTCAACCAGGCATCACAAATGGTAAGGATAACTAATCATGTCTTCCAGCTCATAATCGATAAGAATTATGTTTTATGATGGCTGGATGAACATAAATACATCTGTCTCAAAAATTAATTAATAATATTACCTTCAGTCCTGTAATTTAGTTTCCATATATATTTGCTGTAGTAATGCTGTGGAGTGTGCAGTTGTAAATATTAAGGCTGAAGGTGATAAGATTTTTTAAACAGGTGTGTTTTTAGTAATTTTTTTTAAAGGTTTTGAGGCAGGAAGATAATGTAATGGAGCGGGGGAAGGAGTTCCAAATAGTAGGGGCAGTATGAGAAAAGTCTTGAAGACGGGAGTGAGAGGAGATGATGAGAGAGGAGGAAAGAAGAAGGTCGATAGCAGAACGAAGGGGGTGGTTGGGAGAGTATTTTGAAGCAAGAGCAGAGATATATGGGGGTGCACTGTTGTTGAGGGTTTTATAGGTTAGGGTCATGATTTCAAATTTGATTCTAGAGGGCATGGGAAGCCAGTGGAGTGATTGACAGAGAGGTGCTGCTGACACTGAGCGTTTGGTATGGAAGATGAGTCTAGCATAAGCGTTCATTATGGATTGGAGGGGAGACAGACGAGAGATGGGTAGGCCAGCAAGGAGTGAATTGCAGTTGTCAAGTCAAGATATGATGAGAGAGTGTATTAGAATTTTAGCTGTGTCTTCTGTAAGATCATGACGAATTTTGGAGATGTTTTTTAGGTGAAACTGACACGATTTTGTTATTGATTGGATGTGTGGAATAAAAGAGAGAACCCCAACATAAAGGGCTTGGAGGTGGGAGTAATGATGTTGTTGTCAACAGTGAGAGATATTTGAGGAGTGGAAGCTGTAGTAGAGGGTGGAAAGATTAAGAGTTCAGTCTTAGACATGTTGAGTTTGAGTTGACGGGCAGACATCCAGGAGGATATGCTAGAGAGGCAGTTGGAAACTTGAGCTAAAAGAGAGGTGTATAGATCGGGTGCAGAGAGGTAGATTTGAGTGTCATCTGCATAGAGATGATACTGAAATCCAAAGGATTTTATGAGGGTGCCAAGGGAGGAGGTGTAGATGGAGAAGAGGTGGGGGCCTAGGACAGAACCTTGGGGAACGCCAACAGACAGAGGGAGAGGTGAAGAAGAGGTGCCAGAGAAGAAGGCACTAAATGTGCAATCTTTTAGATAGGATGTGAACCATGAAAGAGCTGTGTCCTGGATACCAAAAGAGCGGAGAGTATGGATTAGAAGAGGGTGGTCAACTGTGTCGAAGGCAGCAGAAAGATCCAGGAGAATTAGAATGGAGAAGTGACCCTTTGATTTGGCGGTTAGCAAGTAATTAGTGACTTTTATGAGGGCTGTTTCTGTAGAGTGTTGGGCCCGGAAACCAGATTGGAAGGGGTCAAGAAAGGTATTGGAGATATTAAATTGAGTGCGACAATTGTAAACAAGCCGCTTAAGCAGTTTAGAAGCCTGGGGAAGTGAGAGAGGGCGATAGTTGGAGGCAGAAGCTGGGTCAGATGAGGGCTTCTTGAGAATGGGTGTAATTATGGCATGTTTTAAAGAGGATGGAAACTTGCCAGTGTTTAGGGAAAGGTTGAAAGTCATCAGCAGTGAGACAGGAAGGGGCAGGAGGTGCGGGTGGACAAAGGAGGGTGTAGAATGTAGCAAATATACGTTTAGTGTTGGAGGACAGGTTTGATATTAGTGATGAGAAGTAGTGTTGTTTGGCAAGATTGAGGGCAGAGAAGTAAGAGCGCAAGATAAACTTGTAGTGGAGAAAGTCTGCTGAACTACGAGATTTCCTCCATAGTCATTCTGAAGTACGTGAGCATCTCTGTAGATGGCATGTTTGTGTAGTGTGCCATGGTTGTGGATGAGAGCGAGGACGTTTGCTTGTAATTATGGGGGCAAGAGAGTCAAGGGTGGAGGTTAGAGTAGTGTGAGGTGGCGACGTCAGGGCAGGCAAGGGTGGTGAGGTGGCTGAGAAGGGGTTTTAGTACATTTGAAAATTGTTGTGGTTTGAGTGCTTGCAGGTTTCTGCAGGCTCTGGTGGCAGGAATTGAAGAAGGGTGGTGAGCGGAAGATGAAGTGAGGTTGCAAGTTAACAGGTGGTGGTCAGATAGGGGAAGTGAGGAGATGTCAAGGTTGGAGATAGTGCAGAGATTGGTGAAAATAAGGTCAATGGAGTGTCCACCACTGTGAGTTGCTGAATCTGTCCATTGTGAGAGGCTAAAGGAAGAGGTATGCACAAGTAATTTTGCAGCTGTTGGGGAGGTGGGTCGAAAATTTTAAAGAGTATTTCAACATGCTTTTAGGAGATCTTTACTGTGATGTGGTCCAAATTGTGCTGAATTAAGTTGACCATTATCTCTTTTTTGGGAACCATTATAAGTACAAATAACACAATACACAGTGTCAGTGAATAAGTGTAAATTTTAATGAAATTTACATTACAGTTGTAATACTTGTATGACATGCATGAGCTGCTGGTATTGCTAGCTGGTTATTACAGAATATCTTCACTGGTGTGCAACATGGTTACAGATACACAACATCTATACAGTTGGACCAGTTTAATTGATTAAACGCTGGCACAATAAAAGGAGTCTACAGTGGCTAATGTCTCTATAACACAACATGGCACAATGGCTGGTTTCTTCCTCTCTTACTGCTTGTCTTCAGCTCCTCAATTCAGTCATTAAAATAGAGATGTTTTTAACAGGAGCTGTGACTGCTTGGCTTTTACATGTACTGGGCTATGTGGAAGTATCTCAAATCTATGTCTTTGGGACATAACTCATTTGGAGAAATAATGGACTACAGTAGATTATCCAAAACAGATTTTTTTTCTCTGCTAGTGCATGGAAGCTGCCATGACAGTCATACTTTATTTTCAAGACGCAAGTGGACAGTAACAGGACAGGCAAAACAAGGTTTGCATGTATACTTGCAAGCTGCCTCTACTAATTCTATGGGAGTGTTGGGGTGGGTGTCCTGTGTTGAAATCATTTGTCAATCCATTGGTCAATAAATCCTCCTCCTTCTTCTCTTCAGTAGATAGAAAATAGCAGAACATACCTGAAAGCCAACAAGAAGTGTCCAAGACATAAGTATGGAATCCTCCAGATATGAGCAGTGTCTACTAAAATAAATATTCTACTTAAAAATAATATTATGCCAATGGCTTCCACAGCTACAGAAACAGCTGCATATTGGGGAACTTTTACAATGCTTCTTTATGTATTTTCAGATGTTCCACCTATATGTTCTACTTAATGATTTATAATATAAATATATTTTTCACGTCAAGGAGTCCATAAAAGCTATAACCTTAAATACATGGTAAAACAACGGAAATTCATGATTGATAAGACATGTCTATTTAAAAAAAAAACTCTTCTGGATCACTACCTTGTGTTAGTGAAGGGGCTTGTGAGCTATACCATGTAGGGTCACCCAAGATGGGAAGTTCATAGCACAGAGGTCGCACAAATTGAGAGAAGGAACTGGCACCCTCTCCAGTATCTTTGTCATGAAAATCCTTATGGATTGGCACAACTAGGCACAAGAAGTGCCTGGCGTGCTGTGGTCCATAGGTTCACAGAGAGTCAGACACTCACAGTTGGCATACATACACTACAATGTCTATTCATTTGCAAAAGTTGTAAGAATAGAAGAATACCTATATAAATCACAACTATAAACCACAAAATAATGTAATATTACTTTCTGATTGTGAATATTGATAGCTTCCCAGTTTTAATGAAATAATTAGTTTCAGCATATTCTGTATGTTAGGAAGGCAAGTGAGTTTTGGTCAATTGATATTCCATCTGCAGCCATTACAAAGCAAACAATGTGAGTGCTGGCAATGTGTTGCAAATAAATGCATATACAACAATTGATGAAAGAAAATGGCAAAAATAGCATGAAATATATGATTGTATCTCTAAAAGGCCATCAAATGGAGACATTTATCACATAAAAATGTTATTAAAAAAATATATGCATATAGAGAAATCATTGACTAGTTTGCGATGGCCCAGTCTGGGTATTTCCTTCCAGTCTAGTGTGATTAAGGCTGGGTGCACTTCTGCATAGGCCCGGGCAGCACACTTTCCGGGGGCAGCCGGCTGCAGTAAATGGAAATCTGTTTGTATAAGCACAGAAATGTCTATATATAGCGATATTTCTCTTTTTAAGTGTACCTGACAATTTCTGACATTATATATATATGTGAAATAATTGCTGTATAGAACTACTCTTTACAACAATCAACACACAAACCAGGCACTCACACCATACTGAGGATCGGCAGTAACCGTGAAACAGTACTGTATGTGGTTAAGTGACCTGGTTTGTGAAAAATCCATCCGTTGCTATGTCTAAAACTGTGAAACACAGTAAGCATATGCTTTAAAGGAGCCATGTTTAAAATGGTTTGGATTGACAGAGTGATGGTGCGTTATGTGGCCTCATTTGCTTGTCCCGCCCAGTTTTCCCAGACTGCAGTGCATATACTGTATTTCTGAGAAATTTGAGCAGGAAATAAGTTTTTATCAACTTATTTTTAGACATTCAAATGGAGTCACTAATGTACTATTCCTTATTTGTACTACTGTACTTTGTACGGTGGAGGGCTTCTGTCACTCTTAGCCCACCATATGTGAAATAATTGCTGTATATATATATATATATATATATATATATATATATATATATATATATATATATATATATATATATATATATATATATATATATATATATATATATATATATATATATATATATATATATGAAGAGTGAGGTAGCCGTGAATGTTCAGTAATCCAGATGAATAATCAGAGTATTGTAGTATATAGTGATACCTTTTTTATTGGACAAACATATTCATAGGTTTCATGACGAGCTTTCAAGAGCGTTCCTCTCTTTGTCGAGTCAGAGTCAATACTGATTATAGATTCACAAATACAGCAAAAAATTCCAGGATTAACAAATAATGTTCTGATCAGCCAGCCGTGCAAGTGTGTGGGGGTGCAGACCAGAGTAAGTAAATTGGGGTCGTAAATAGTTTTACATCTAAGGAACCATAGGGCTGTAACCAAACTCAGGATGAAGGCAGAGAACAAAAAGTAAAAAAATAAAAAAAATCAATAAACACACATATATATTTACAAGCATGAATGTTGGAGGTTATAAGAAATTTTGATAATGAGATAAGAATTCAATGTCGACATTAAGTCCCGACTTATTACTGTTAAAGAACATAATCATTTTAATTTCAAATGTCTTTCTTTCCTTAGTGTTTTTAAAAAAACCTTTGAGTATTTTGATTTTGAGATTTTTCATGGAGTAATATAGTAATTGAAGAGTGAAGCAGTCGTGAATGTCCACTAAGCTAGATCAATAATGTGTATTGCAGTATTTTGTGATACCTTTTGTATTGGACAAATGCCTTATTTATATTATTGACAAGCTTTCAAGAGGTCTGACCTCTCTTTATTAAGTCTGAAGCAATAATTGATAATACAATAACTTTGCTTAAAACTTGATAAAGAGAGGTTAAACCTCTTGAAAGCTCGTCAATATAAATAAGGCATTTGGCCAATACAAAAGGTATCATAATATACTGCAATACTCATTATTTATATATAATATACTTATGATTTGAGATATAGAAAAGGGTAAGTAGGAGCTGCCAGTGGGGCGTGACGGGCACACAAATTTGAATGGTCTAGGGCATGAATTTTACTACAATCTAGCTCCTGTTTGGAATCAAACTCAGGTCACAGTGGAAACTTGTCAGGGAACCACCCGGAAGCCAAGAAGGAATGGGTCTGGTCAGTACTTGGATGGGAGACAACCTATGAATACCAGGAGCTGTATGCTGTGGCCCACTGGAGAAGGAACTGGCAACCCACTCCGGTATCTCTGCCATAAATACCAAGTGGATCAGCATGGTGAGTTGCAGTTCATGAGGTCAAGGAGAGTCAGACACGACTGAATGACGCAAAACACACAGCTCCTGTTAGGATATGTTCTTTGAATCAACAAAATGCCTCAAACCACCTAGATGGTCCAGAGTACAAACACTTTCAATCTTGTGTGGCCATCACAAAGCACTGAACCAGAAACTATAATAATTAGCACCGCTGTAGTTTGGGAAAAAACTTCACATATTTGTGATGTATGTAACAAACTAACAACATAAAACATAAAATCTTATATTTACCTGACTCTACTTGTGTCATGGGAAATTCCATCTTAGACAGCTAATCTGACTGAATCGTGAAGGGGAGGGTTATCCTAACTTTACTCTTCTATAGAGTTCCATTGTCAAATGTGCTATTTAAACCGCAGATATTTCATGCATATCCACTGCTCTTCCCACTCCTCCCAGGTGTCTAATTCTTTTAGGGATAAAGGCAAAATGTCTATCATCATTAAAACAAAATACTGTATATACTCGAGTATAAGCCGAGTTTTTCAGCCCTTTTTTTAAGGCTAAAAAGGCCCCCCTCGGCTTATACTCGAGTCACTCCCCCTAGTGTCTCTCTAACCCCCCCCCCCCCTCGTGTCTCTCTACCCCCCTGTGTCTCTCTAACCCCCCATGTCTCTCTACCCCCTGTGTCTATTTCCCTCCCCCTCCTCCTCCTCAACCCCCCTCCTCCTCATCAACCTCCTCCTCAACCACCTCCTCACTTTCTCCCCTCTAAATACCTCCCCCTCACTTACCTGCTTCTTCTCCGGCCTCTGCTCCACCTTGACCCCGGCGCGCATGTGACGTCACATGCGCGCCGGGGTCAAGACGGAGCAGAGGCCGGAGAAGAAGCAGGTAAGTGAGGGGGAGGTATTTAGAGGGGAGAAAGTGAGGAGGGGGTTGATGAGGAGGAGGGGGTTTGAGGTTGAGGGGGGGTGAGGAGGGGGATGAGGATGGGGGGGTTGATGAGGAGGAGGGGGGTTGAGGTTGAGGGGGTGAGGAGGGGGTTGATGAGGAGGGAGGTTGAGGAGGGAGGTTGAGGTTGAGGGGGGGTGAGGAGGGGGGTTGAGGAAGGGGGTTGATGTTGAGGAGGGGGGTTGAGGTTGAGGGGGGGTGAGGAGGGAATTGAGGATGGGGGGTTGAGGATGAGGATGGGGGGTTGAGGGGGGAGGATGAGGATGGGGGGGTTGAGGAGGGAGGTTGAGGATGAGGAGGGAGGTTGAGGATGAGGAGGGAGGTTGAGGATGAGGAGGGAGGTTGAGGTTATGGATGGGGGGTTGAGGTTGAGGAGGGGGTTGAGGATGGGGAGGTTGAGGATGAGGGGGTTGAGGATGAGGAGGGAGGTTGAGGATGGAGGTTGAGGATGAGGAGTGGGGTTGAGGAGGGAGGTTTAAGAATGAGGAGGGGGGTGGAGGAGGGTGATAAGGGAGGGGGAAGAGACACACGGAAGGGAGAGGGGAGAAGAGACACGGGAGAGAGAGGGGGGACACAGGGGGCAGCACATTTCCCACCCTCGGCTTATACTCGAGTCGCTCATTTTACCCAATATGTTGTGGTAAAATAGGTGCCTCGGCTTATACTCGGGACGGCTTATACTCGAGTATATACAGTAGTTAAAATTAAAGTCTGTAATTATTTATTTTAAACCTTGTAAAAAACATTTGCACAATAAAAAATGAATAGTTAGTTGCAATGCAGAGTTAGACTAACCCTAAAATACTTTTTTAATATATTAGCGGGAACAAGGCCAGGAAGGAAGCATTAGGAACATTACAATGTGACACAGGCCGTCTGACAATTAGTGACCAGGAAAAGGCAGATGCGCTAAATAGGTTATTTTCTTCGGTATACACAAGGGAGGTACCAGTGGTTGGGACACTGCACCATAATGGGGCTACACTACCTTCACCAAATAATTGGTTAACGCAGAAAGAAATCCAAAAGAGGTTGGAAAAAATAAATGCTAATAAAGCCCCAGGTCCTGATGGAATACATCAACGGGTACTGAGGGAACTGGTTTCTGTAATAGCCAAACCATTATATTTAATTTTTCAAGATTCACTCAACACAGGGTCTCTACCAGATGACTGGAGAAAGGCAGAGGTGAAACTTATATTTAAGAAGGGAGCAAGAGCAAATCCGGGGAATTATAGACCAGTGAGCCTCACTTATGTCGTGGGGAAGCTTTTAGAAGGGTTAATAAGGGATAATATACAATAATATGTATATTTGAACAGGATTATAAGTAGGAGTCAACATGTATGTATGAGGGATAAATCATGTCAGACAAATCTAATTAGTCTCTATGAGGAGGTTAGCAGGAACCTGGATTAAGGCAACTCAGTGCATGTAGTCTTTTTGGATTTTGCAAAGGCTTTTGACACAGTGCCACATGGAAGACTATTGTGCAAACTAAGGGATACAGGAATAGCAGTAAATATCTGCTCATGGATTGAGAGCTGGCTAAAAGACAGGAAGCAAAGGGTTGTTGTAAATGGAACATACTCCGATTGGACTAATGTGGTAAGTGGGGTTCCTCAGGGTTCAGTATTAGGTCCTCTCCTTTTTAACATATTTATTAATGGCTTAGAAGTAGGATTGATTACACTAAGTTGTGCAAGGTAATTAAACCAGATAATAATGTACTTTCCCTCCAAAGGGATTTACATAAGTTAGGGAAATGGGCGACTAAATAGCAGATGAGATTTAATATGAATAAATGTAAAGTTATGCATCGGGGAAGGAAAAATAACCATGCAATATATAATCTTAATGGAGTAATTCTTGGGGTATCAGATATTGAAAGGGATTTGGGAGTGCTTGTGGACAACCACCTAGGTAACAGTGCTCAATGCCCAGAGGCAGCTGCAAAGGCAAATAAACTATTAGCATGTATCAGAAGGGTATAGAAGGCAGGGAAGCAAATATAATTCTCCCACTATACAAATCCCTAGTACGCCCTCATTTGGAATATGGAGTACAATTTTGGGCACCACTTCATAAAAAGGACATTTTAGAACTGGAAAAAGTACAGAGAAGGGCAAAAAACTAATAAGGGGAATGAAGGGGCTAAGTTGTGAAGAAAGACTGACTTATTATCTCTAGAAAAAAGGCATCTAAGAGGAGATATGATCACCTTATATAAATACATCCAGGGTCAGTATAAAGATTTGTCAAGGGAGCGTTTTGTGCCAAGTAGTTTTCAACTGACAAGAGGACATCCTTTGAGGTTAGAAGTAAAAAGATTCCCCCTTAACGAAAGAAAAGGGTTCTTCACAGTAAGGGTGGTTAATCTGTGGAATTCTCTACCAAAGGAGGTGGTGACAGCAGATTTGATGATAACTTAAAAAAGTAATTGGATATTTTTCTAAATAAAAAGGGCATTCAGGGTTATCCTGGATAATTAGAGAGAGTATTGATCCAGGTCGGAATCTGATCTCCAGTATCTCGGGTCAGAAAGGAATAAAAAACGTTTCCCTTTTGACACAATTGGCAAAGTTTGACTTGTAACAATGTAACTATTATCAATGTAAGTTCTTCAAATAATATAAAGATGATAAACCAGTGCTCCTTTAAAGGTATCTGTAAGTTTCTATCAGAAACACACATTACATTGAGTAATTCTATACACACACAGATTTATTTTATTTAAAAAATTGGTTTCTACAACCCCATAGTGTGCTACATAGGCACCTGGTACTAGCCAATAGAAACACTGCATTCAAGTACGTTTTTTAATCCTATACTAACCTTCCAGCCAATACCAGCACAGAGATCCAGAGCAGCACTGCCTTAGCTGCTGGTGTGTGGTGAGAACAAAAGACTACAAATCCCATGATGCCTTGCTGGAGAGACTGAATCCCCATACTGCTACAACATTGTAGCTGCCTTTGATTGGCCACAATGAATTATACATTTTATACTAATGCATATCATTTATAATGCATTTTTTTTCTTTATTTCTAGGTACCCATATTGGGGTATGTGTATTCATATTGGTATCAATAAGAGGAGTACCCTTAAAAGTTTACTAGTACCCCAACACTCTACAGTATGCTGCAGTCTAACAAAAGATAAACAACTTTGCAACTTCATTCATATTTCCTTTGCATTCTCCTACTTTTTTGGCAGAGTTTTACCATTGTAGTCCTATATTTAAATTATGCTTTTTTGAATAATTACACTTGATAATGAGCAACATTTTTTTAGAAAGTAAAGAAGGCATACTATCTATAATGTATTATCTTTTATATGCAACTATTTTGCCTTATACTCGTCCCATGTATGGTGCTGCAGAATATGAGCCCTATTCTATTAGCTACTTGCAAATGCCTCAAACCCGTAATTTTGTGTTTTTTTAAATAAATGTTTAGATGTATTCTATTAATTCCAGCTCGACCGTAAGCCTAAACTTGTAAACCCTGCCTTTTTAAGTCTGATTTCAGGGGCAGTGATCATATGATCTGACTATATTTAATCAAGCCCATAATTTACTTCTTAGACACAGCCAATAGTAAATGAGACCCTCATCAAGACATCATTAAAACATGGAAGTTAGATGTAATTAGCAATTGGAGGCTACAAATTAATTAGTGCCAATAAGTAATAATACTGATTGGGCTCGCAATCTAGCAATCTAACACTCTATAAAATGCTTTAGATCATCTATTTTAGTCCACGTGGGTTTCATGATATGTATTAACCCCTTGATTCCCGGGATCAATATTACTCAGAAATAAAATGTAAAAAAAAGATTTTGTTAATGGCATGTTTTCTTTTTTGAGACTGTTGTGCAATTTAATTCTAATGCTTTTCCATGCCTTCCCGTGCTTTCAAAGTACAGTATTATGAGTTTAATTGCTGCTACAGCTCTAATAAGTGTTTGAAAAAGCCCTTGCGAGTCCTATTTAGTACTTGTAATATTTTTGACAGAAACTCAATCTTTTTTCAGTTGCGGGCAGACTTTATTTGCGATCTAGCGTTACAGGTTTTATAGAATATCAATTTTGTGTAACTTTAATTATTTAGAGCTCATAATATTCGAGCTGTGCTAAAACCAATGGAGTTCCAAGGCCAGTTTTACGTCTTTGGCTGACCCGTAGTGATTGTGGGCAGGGAACTTGGAATCGAATTTCGATTAGCTAATAGAATCTGTGCCAATATTAAGAGCAGTTTTATGTTTGTATACATTTACGAATTAAGCAATAGAATAAGGCCCTATTTCGGCATATTAAAAATAAAGGATAATAATGATAAAAATAATAATGTAGCAGCTGTAGACACCAATTTGGTTTCTGCTGATCTAATAGCTGCAGATTGTACAGGATCTGGACCTCTGATGTGCCCTTTTTTTAAAAAAAACATTTAGCTAAAATGTTGCTGTAGTGATGATGTCATCTATCTGTTCTGGGCATAGTAATATACACCAATTCACCTTCCCCTGCACGCGCTCAGAAGCAGCCAATTGCAACGTAAGCTGCAAACCCTGATCCTGTAGATATGTAAACGCCCATCACTAAATTATCATGGATGCCTCCACGGACCAACATATTTTTTTAATTAAGGAATCACTGTGGTCAATTTCTCTCTAAATAGTGTTTTGAATATCTTAACATAATAAAGGGCAAAATGTTTAAAAAAAAAAAAATATATATATATATATATATATATATATATATATATATATATATATATATATATAAATTTGCACAATATTTATAGTCATATTAAATTTAAATTCACTTATTGGATCGTTCCTGTTTACCCGCCAGTGACGTGCAGCAGCCAGTAGGCGGCGAGACAGTGACTCACCAAGATTTTGTTCTTAGGGTGAATGTTGGATTTAGGGGTTAGGTTTAGGTGTTAGAGTAGTGGCAGATGATAAGCTTTACATAGTAAAATAGTGGAGTGCACAGTTTATCTGCCACTACCCTAATGCAAAACTCTAACCCCTAACCCTAACTCCTAAATCTAACCCTAATCGTAACCTAATCCTAACCCTTACCCTAAACCTAATCATAACCCTAATCCTAACCCTGGGAAACTGAACAATGTCTCGTCAAGCCATCATAGCGTCACCTACTGGCAGCTGCACTCCACTACTGGGTGGCACAAAACAGGAAAGGTCCTACGTTTTTTGAAAGGTCTCAACCCACCCTATTGAACAATACCCTCAGCAGCCCTGTACAGAATATCATATATAATGCAACCTGGTTTATTTTTTAATAATACTTTCAGTGGTTAATTCAACTCCTACTTACATATTACAGAGATATATTTGCCAATGTAATCTTTTTTTTTTATATTTTAACAGCATTTTAAAATTTACAAAATACAAGCACATATAAAAAAGGAATGTTACAGTTACATTACGGTAAAACTATAAGGTATTCACCAACGTCTTAAAAAGGAGAAGCATTAAGACCTGTACAAGGGGACTGTACAATTTACATATACATTTATATACAAAAACTCTTTTTTTAGAGTCACATTGAATTCAATATCTAATTTCTCAGTAGCAGATTCCTTTTAATAATAAAATAAAAAAACTAAAAATGCAACGTTTTCTCTTCTCTTCCATGTCAGAATATTTTTTTTTTTAAATGAATGAATGAAGTTCACTCAAAAGTGCAAATGTTGAGAACGCCAGGTGTCTCTTCTGTGATTGGTACAGCAAGACAAGCCCTTTTCTCTCCACACCGTGTACTCTTAATAAGCATTCCTATACAAGGCGACCTACTGAAAAACAGGAGATGAAATTGATATTAGCTTTATATCAGAAGCACAGATGGTTAAAAGTATATTAGGCAGCAAATAGCATGATACAGGCCCCTCTTACACACATAACTTCCAGAAAAGCATCATGGATGCCTCCAGGGTCTGGCCAATCCCGCAAACTTTTTTTTAAATTTGAAACTAACTTTATGTTTTTATCCTGCTTAAATGCATATCTAAGTTTCCTGGATTATGAATGCATCTCATAAAGAAGTATCAGTAGTGTATGAAAACATTTTTTTTGCATAAAAAAAAATACCAAAATAAACAATAAGTTAACACCTTTGAGGATCTCTGCTAAAATTAGCATAAAATTAATAATTTGTTTTGGCTAATCACAGGCAACTAATACCTTTGAATACATTGTAACAATTAGTGATGGCAGTTTGTGCAGGAAGGAATCCTGTGTAGTATCCTGCAGAAGGAAGCAGGAGGAGCCAGACACTGATCTATAGATCTCTGCATTGTGCTGCTGCTGGCTTGAAGGTTAGTAAAAGGTTAAAATCTGTACCCAAATGCAATGTTTCTATTGGTAGGTACACTGTGACTATGTAGGCAGCTCTAGGGGTGTGGAAAACAAGTTTTATTTTGAAATAAAATAAATGTATATGTGTATAAAATGAATCAATATAATGTGTGTGTCTGATATAAGCAGCATGTGATAGATTAGAGAAAGGTAAATATACCTTTAATGCTACCACAATTTAAAGTTGTCAATCAAACAATAATTATAGACGACTTACGGAAGGGATTAGAGCCGGGTCTCTTCCCAGGAGGAAAACTACCAGCATTAGTACCTGCAAACAGAAATCAATGCTTAATAATAGACAGTGTAATTATTATCATTTACTTATTATACAGAGCTATAACAATGGGTACAATGAAAATGCATTCTATGAATAACTAAAGAGCCATTTACCTCACCGTAGGTGCTCTTCATAGTGTGAAAAAGCACAAGATTATATGGGAAATGATCTCTTTTTTAATTACACTAACTGACCAGTTAACCCACTGCTGACCTGTTTAGGTGAGTCCAGCAGTCCATGCCTGTACAGATAGATTTGTAAATGATTATTTTTTTCTTTTGACAGTACTGGAGCAGATCACTGATCTGTATTATTCAAATTCCAGAGAGGCACGAGAGCACAAACCTGATTTTTTTGCCATAAGAAAATTACAAAATGTACAATGTCTGTTCCCTTCAAACTGGAAATGTAAGCACTCTTACCATTGACTTGAATGGGACATACACCTGCAACTTGATTGCTGCAGTAATGCAAACACAAGTGGGCAGTCTATTACAGATGTAAACACAGATTATAAATGAAAAATGCACGTATTACAAAAATTCAAAAAGTATTTCAACATGCTTTAAGGAGATCTTTACTGTGATGTGGTCCTAATTATGCTGAATTAAGTGGTCCATAAGGGCAATTTATATTTAACTACTTTACTGCCTGATCTTACAAATGTTTAGATATTGTTAATAAAAGTTACTGTAAGTTTTATTATATTTATTTTCTTAAACCCAAATGTTGCTTATAAATTGCTAAGTTTACATTTTCAGACATATTTCCAGAATAAAAGCTAGATCTGCAAACCCATGGCCAGACTTCTCATTAGGCTGACTTGGCAGGTCCCAGCGTTGAAAGCCCTGAAACCTAACCACTGGACCACCAGGAACCCATAATGCCTAATTACAACATTTATATTGTTAGGACATTATAGTGGTCCCTCAAAGTCACGCTTGCCATCATCTCGCCAAGGAGCTCTGGTTGGGCATGCTTGCTGGCAGCATTGATTGCCCATCCCTGTATTACTCTATGGGGATGGTGGATTTATTCAGGGAGAATGCTGATGGCCAAACTAATCTGCTTCAAAAATAAATACAGTTATGATGTCGCATTCTAAGCAAATCAATAATATAATGTAATTAAATCATTTTTTCATCTTTTTGGTCAATTGCGTTTATTATTCTTATCACTAGATATAAGGGATTTGTTACAATTGTAATGATAACGTTACATGAAATGTATCACCTAAGAATTAAATTGATATGTGAAAATGTTTATTAAAGTTCTGATAGAAAAATACTTTTCAAACTAGTAAAAATCTTAACTTGCATTTAAAAATCCCTCTCTATTAGACAACAAATACAAATATTAATAATTTCAACATGATAAAAGACTTGCCCCAAAACACAAAAAGTAACGTAAAACAAATGTTTGATTTGTGGATACTGTTTGCAGACCACAAATATATTAAAATACAAAACAGTGAGAAAAAAATCTAATTATACTATTTTGTGCAGATGTTCTTTTTTTCATATAGAATTAAACCTGAAAAGTTTGCTATAAACTGCAATTATAAAAACAGCCACTAGAGGGCACACAAAGACCATGATATAATGCAGTTCTTTTACACACTGCAGCTCTGGACATGAGTAATCTGATTATTTTTGCTACTTAAAGGTATATATAAGTGAGCTGGGTTATTAATGCATCTGATAGAGGAGAATTTATAGTGTCTTAATAAAATTGTTTGCATGAAAAAATTCCAAAGTAAACAGTTAAACCGTTAGCCTGAAGTTTGCTGAATTTCTTGCTTTTGCAAAGAGATTTCACTCAATATTGACACCCCCAGAAATTCCCAGGGAATATTAGCATAAGTAATACATTGTATCGTTTTGGCCTGGGGATTGTGCAGTCATGCTAAATTATCACTCGAAATCTTCCCTACTGTGGGAAGTCACATGATTTCAGACACTTTCCTTTCCTTTAGCAAATCAGCAGCTTTTATATCGGGTACATTTTTTAATGAAGTACCCAATATGCGCAGCACCATTGCAGGGGGTGTCTACATCAACCCCAGCACATTTTTTTTTTTTTTTTGCAAAAAATCTTTGCATTTTTTCATGCAAACTTTTTTGCTAGGTGGGTTATGATGCATTCTACAGGAAGCATTCATAACCCATCTCACTTGCATATACCTTTAACTACTTAATCCTTAAAGTCATATTTTATCATATCCCCCTTCAAATAAATACTAAATCGACTATTATTAAGTGATGAATATGTGCACATTGCAAATAAACAAAATGCTTCATATTTCCAGGGTATAATGATTGTATTTACGATTTTGAAAAAAATGCAAAAGATTTTATTCAATAATTTATACTAATTAGGGACCCTTCCTGGATCTGCTTGCCAGCAGTGGTGGCCAGAGGCCACTAGGTGGAGCAAAGACATCTCAACAATATTTTTTTTTTCATTTGTTCATATGGTTAGGTATAGGGTTTAGGGTTGGGGTTAGGTTTAGGAGTTAGGGTTAAATTTAGCGTTAGGGGTTGGGGTTACAGTTAGAGCTAGGGTTGGGGTTAGGATTTAGGGTTAGTCTTAAATCTAACACTTAAACTAAGAAGAAATTATAGAAAGTCTGGGCGACCAACCATAACGCCACCTACTGGCCGTCACTGCTGGCGGAGATGAAAAAGGAAAGATTCAGCAGTGTTTGTCTCTCCAGCCTTTCCAAAAAGATCTGGATTTAAGAATCTCTCTGTATGAGTCGGGGGAGTCAAGAGATGCATACTCTCCACATTTTTTACTCCTTTTAAGAACTAGATATAATAAAGGAAATGTTTTTTTAAACTTAAAATATAAAAATAACCTTATTTTATTTACTATTATTAACTATATTGCAGTCCTGGGCTACTTATAAGAAAACTTTCAAAGATAGTTAATGTCTTGTAAGACAAAACATTTAATTTAATAGGTAAAACATTTTTTCTTTCATTTTTCTAGTTCTTCAAAATAATTCACTGCAAATATGTGTCTTTAGTTTACCTTTAGCCTTATTCTTCAGGAAGACTAGAGTCTTATATCAGTGATTCACAAGGTGGGTCAATTAGTATTCAACAGGCAGTGGAGCCTCTAATCACCTCAACTGTATATAAACCGTGTTAAACCTAAATCATGGCCTATCTGGGGTCATTGAGGAAAATGTCAGGAATCAATGCCCTAGAACTATCTAACTATCTTATATCTTAAAATATTCATTCAGTAAATAACTAGTTTATAACTAGGCTACATGAGCTCTAACTGCATAGTGTAAACATGAAACGCCCATGTTCAATATGATCTGAGACAATGTAGGAAATATAACACATACAATATATATATATATATATATATATATATATATATATATATATATATATATATCACCCAATATATAAGCAATATCAAAATATAATTTATCAGCCATAAGGGGTGAAATTAATGTTGAAATATTCCATCTTTCAAAATGATAAAAATAATTAAAGAGTCCCTTAGTCTAACAATAGATGTAATTTGATAACTGAAACATGGAAAATACATGAGACCAGACTAGCATCGCTACCTTGTCATGGTGAAGGGGCTTGTGTACTTCAGCTGTGAGCTATACCATGTTGGGTCACCCAAGATGGGTAGGTCATAGCAGAGAGGTCAGACAAATCATGGTCCACTGAAGCAGGAACTAGCAACGCACTTCAATATCTTTGCCAAGAAAACCTTTTGGATAAGTACAACCAGAGACATCGATAGATGTGCTGGCATGGTGCGGATCATAGTGTCACAGAGAGTCGGACATGACTGAACAATCACATATCTGAGACACATGAATCTCTTGTTTTTTCTCCTATGGAAAAATACTTGTCATTAAATGAACCGTGTTTACTATATAGTATGCAGTGGAATTGATAATAGTTTTGTTAAAAAATAAGATTTTTCAATTTGTGTGTTACTATTTACAGGAACTCCACCACCACCACAGACTGTAGCCTTACCCACTGTGCTACACTACATGCTATACTATAATCAAGCAGTCATAAATCATTTAGCCACTGCCTCATTCAAAACCTCTACACCTGATTCTAATTAATATGTATTACATACTGCGCTCATTACTCATTCAGGCAGAGGCAAAACAGTGAAATAGCCTGACGTCTTTTGATCACTGTTGTTGTTGTTCAGTCCTTCAGTCATGTCCAATTCTTGGTGACTCTATGGACCACAGCACCCATGAACATCTTGTTTCAGGTTGTGCTTATCCATATGGTTTTCTTGGCAAAGATACTGGAGTGGTTTGCCAGTTTCTTCTCCAGTGGACCATGATTTGTTTGACCTCGCTGCTATGAACTGCCCATCTTGGATGACCCTACATGGAATAGCTCAGAGCAACATTGAAGTACACAAGCTCCTTCACCATGACAAGGTAGCGATCCAAAAGGGGCTATTGATTAAAATTCTATAAATTTAGCAACAATCAAGTAAAACAGTTTATCCACAAGCTTTTTCACCCTCTCTGTAATGCTGCAGAGCCAATATGGCGACTTTTGTGGTCCTTTAATTACTATACATACTCTTTCCCAGTACATGCAGAACATTTTGCATATGGTGGTATACCCAGAAACCATTATCTGTTCTCGCCAATTCCAAAATGTTATCACCATGAATCAGTACAGAGCATAATGTACCTGGCTCCTTGCGTACTCCTAGACACCCTTTCAGCTCTGGCAGTGAGATGGTCTTGTCCTTGTTTAAGTCGCAGTAGTCAGTGAAGCGCCGGGCACATTTCTTTGGCTTGGCTTTCTTCTTCACGTATCTCTTGAAAGGCTTCATCTCTTTCTTATTTATATCATCACTACTATTAGTGTCTATTTGATTAAAGTACCAAATGACCACTCGTTCCTCCAGCGTATGGTTGGGATCAGGTTCAGAAAATCTGTAAAATGAGTATTGCACAGCAATTTAGTATTTATGCCAGTTCAGTTTTTATTATTTATTTTTACTGAATTCTCCATGGTCTAGAATCCATATTTTTATGGATACACAAGCACATATCACCTGAAAAAACCTCTTCTGGAGTGTCAGTCACTCTTTTAAGACAAAATACCAGATTTCCTCCCAACCACACAACTATCCATATTATAAGGGACAGTATCATATCTACAGACAAATCCTTGTTATTTTCTGATTTATATATCTCAACCCATCCCTTTAACTGCTGCCATGGGTTAGTGTATTATAAAGTCACTAGCAAATAGAGCATCTGCTTTCACGATTACATGTTTCTCCTTGGCCACTTGACAAGTTGGTAGGTTTCCAAATATTTTTATATAATGTTGCTCAAAAGGTCCAGGGAGGAAGTTTAAACTTTGAAAGAAAGGAAGGATAAATAGCCAATGTATTGAAACAAAGGATGCCTGCAAGAAAAGGTCTGGATGTCCTTATTATGATGAAGATTCACCCATTGACAACCCCTGTTGTAAAACAGAGGATGGCAAACATCAATCTTCAAAGGCATCTAACAAAGCTACAGAGATCGCTCAGCTGGAGCACGGATGGGTCAATAAAACAGACTGAAACAGTGCTTGGCCTTCCAGTGATCCATAAAAGTATTGGGTGTTTTATACTGTAAGTGCAACAAAGTTTATTACAACTATATTCAGTAAAAGCAAATGTTCCACCACTGAGCTCTTTCTTCTTACGAGTGAGAAAACTTGTACAAATCTACTCTGCCAAATTGCATCAGTGTGACAGTTACTTCTGAGGTTTGTCAAGGCTGCACACTGTTAAAAGCTTACACAAAATGTCTGTATCACACTCTGTATGATAAGAGAAATGGATAGAACTATGAATGCTGGGCTCTGCGGCTGCTTGTCTCTCTTGGGGGCTTACTTCATTAAATTCTATTTTGCCATAAATAACTGAATAAGGGCCATATGTACATCCCATATATCGCAGTTTACACCATATTTAAGACTAGAGTAAATCCTACCTAGCTATGCTATTCCCCCATCCTGAAAACATGGCGAGAGAACTGCTACGAGTGACTGCGGCACAACAAAGCAGAAAAGCATGGTGCACATCTCCACTGATTTTTGCTCTGCTGAAATATTACAAGTTACTCCCTTTTACACCAAAACCCTATTCTAATAAGATTTTACAGATCACTCACAAACCAGGGCTGCTCCGCAACTACAAAAAACTGAAGGAGACCCTATGCGTGCCAAAGACCACTCTCAAAAGTTTTTAAAACCACTGCTGAGCGCCACAGTGACAGGCTAGAACCAAAAACAACAGACAATGATGCAATTTCCTCATTTTATAACACTTAACAATCCAATATCAACATATGTGTAATTAATAAATACAATATTTTATTATAACGTCCGTTTTATTATACAGCATCAATGGTTACACGCAACACAGTACTCAAGTAGTTAATACAAGAAACCACGTGGACTAGGAACAAATGCTGTATATATACAAAATAACCAACTTTTTATACATTGAAGCTATTAATACAATTGTCACATCTATTTAATTTCAAATAACATAATTAAATTAATTAACGTAATTAAAATGTAATATATTTTTTTAAATAATTGTAATGGTTCCTTGCCGCATTTACAGCCCTTGGTTTTGCTCATTATAATAGTCATGAGGTTCTCATTTCCTATTGGTTCCTAGAGCCCTGTCTCATGGTTCGCTCCCTACACTGAGATCTCTTGCGGATAAGGCAGGATTTACGGATGTGGGCTGAGCACCGTAATGTGTGGGGGGAGAAAGATTAACATAAACGTGTAACATGGGGGAAAAAAGCAGCAGATTTACAGGTATACCCCAAATTATACCACCCGATTAACATAGGGCCCCAAGTCACCATCCTGATTATTAATACTGTCACTTGTGAGAGGGCTACAAGAGCTATACAAGAAATAAATAAAATCCTATAAACTAAATAGTGATCAGATTTAAGAACCTAAAACAGAGTCTACATTCTTTATCAGAGGCAACAATCAAGCGACCCAGGACATATAATAAGTAATAAAGACTTGTGTTTAAACAACAGATATGGGGAAACGCTCCTTTTATATTCTAAGCTATTTATTTTCAAATCAAATCTTGAATAAATCAGTGTGCTTTACAGAAAATCAATAATGCAGCTCCGTAATATTTGACCAATGAATATACAAATTCCTGTGATCTTTCTGGACAAAGTAGGTATTGTCCTCAGTGCAATAACTGACCTGCCGCCTGCTGCTGGTGCTGCTGAGTTGATAGCCTGGACCATGTCTGTAGTGAGAGCATCTAGGAGACTGGTGATAAACTCCAGCTTCTTTCCTTCTGGACATCCTGAGAGAGAAAGAGAAAATAACCAACATCATTTGTCAATATGGACACTCCAGTTGTGATCCTGAAGATCACTTATAATCACAAATGGATTTTTTGGACTGATAGTCACCATGTCAACATCTATTCTATGGGAATTAAAGTAACCAAGCACCAATTTAACTAATTAAAGAATCAGTGCTCATTCAGGCAGAGACAACACACTGAAATAGCCCGACTTCAGTTGATCATAACTCCATCAATTCAGCTATTTTAAAAATGAAAACACTTTACATGCTTTTTCATCCTCTATCATATAGGCGACTTTTGTGGTCCTTTAATGAACTTAGTTTAAGAAACCTCTTTTCTATCAGATTAAAATATTTTTATGCTAGCATGTCTTTGCTATACGTAGCACTGATCCCCCTTCATTTGGCTTTCATTATGTTTCTGTAAAGGGCATGACTGAACAGGATATTCTGCATCCATTCCTCTGATCCTCGCTGATATATTCTCTTTCTCACAATAATCAACATCTACTTAATACAGACAGGGGGGTCGGATTCTCAAACAATGAACACAGACTGAGAACAGAGCAAAGAGAAAAACAGATGCTTTTGATTTGAGATGTCTGTGTAACTTATGGACCAAGTGATGTATTGGTACAAAGAAACCCTTCACTTGTACTACTATAAATCTGACAGCCACGAACTGAGCAAGGTTAGTAAACGAACTTGGACAAAAAATACACTAACATAGTACAAAATCATTATTTCAACATACACAAATCTGAAAATATTTTCCATCTATTCTGCATATTCTTATGTCTCCATAAAGGAAATTGTGATCATATTTACTACAGTTAAGAACTACACTTAAAAATATGCCACATGTTTTAGACGGTAGTAAATAGTACCGTCTGAAATAATACAGCCTCCTAAATTCCTAGGCATTTGAATATATGTTACGTTTCCATCTGCACTATGAGGATAGCCTTATGTATACCACAGATAGCCTTTAATTCTAGCTCACTGCTCTGATGAATGCTCTATATTGAGCGGAGAGATAGCATTGGGTGCACACTCATTTAATTGCACCACTTATTTGGGTTCAGATTGCTCTGTAATAATGAAGTGTAATAATGGGCTATTTTGTCATTAGCACTGGCAGGACATAGTCCCATGCTAACCTTGTTTGACAAGTTATTGGATAAAATGTAAAAAGAGTGTAGCAGCTCTGTTGCTGAGACCTGCAAAAAGCAGTTAAAAAAATAGGACAGTACTAAAAAAAAATATATATATATATATAATGCTTTACCATTCCATAGGCGCAAATGTGCACTTTTAAAATATTATTTCTTAATTAAGATGTTTGAGTCATTATACATTTTCCAGGATAACATAGAACCCAGAATTCAAGAGGTTAAGGTTAAGTGGGCCGGGGGGGGGGGAGTATTTGGTCCCCTGCTGATTTTACACATTTGTCCACTGACAAAGAAATGATCAGTCTATAATTTTAATGGTAGGTGTATTTTAACAGTGAGAGACAGAATAACAAAAAACAAAAAAACAGCAAAAAAAAATTTTTCAAGAAAGTTATAAATTGATTTGCAGGTCAGTGAGGGAAATAAGTATTTGACCCCTTCGACTTAGTACTTGGTGGCGAAACCCTTGTTGGCAATCACAGAGGTCTGACGTTTCTTGTATTTGGCCACCAGGTTTGCACACAACTCAGTGAGAGACAGAATAACTAAAAGAAAAACGCATGTCAAAAAAGTTATAAATTGATTTGCAGGTCAGTGAGGGAAATAAGTATTTGATCCCCTATCAATCCGCAAGATTTCTGGCTCCCAGGTGTCCTTTATACATGTAACGAGCTGAGAATAGGAGCACTCTCTTAAAGGGAGTGCTCCTAATCTCAGTTCGTTACCTGTATAATAGACACCTGTCCACAAAAGCAATCAATCAATCAGATTCCAAATTCTCCACCATGGCCAAGACCAAAGAGCTGTCCAAGGATGTCAGGGACAAGATTGTAGACCTACACAAGTTTGGAATGGGCTACAAGACCATCGGCAAGCAGCTTGGTGAGAAGGTGACAACAGTTGGTGCAATTATTCGCAAATGGAAGAAACACAAAATAACTGCTCGTCTCCCTCGGTCTGATGCTCCATGCAAGATCTCACCTTGTGGAGTTTCAATAATCATGAGAACGGTGAGGAATCAGCCAGGAACTACACGGGAGGATCTTGTTAATGATCTCAAGGCAGCTGGGACCATAGTCACCAAGAAAACCATTAGTAACACACTACGCCGTGAAGGAATGAAAACCTGCAGCGCCCGCAAGGTCCCCCTGCTCAAGAAAGCACATGTACAGGCCGGTCTGAAGTCTGCCAATGAACATCTGAATGATTCAGAGGAGAACTGGGTGAAAGTGTTGTGGTCAGATGAGACCAAACTCAAGCTCAACTCACTGTGTTTGGAGGAGGAGAAATGCTGCCTATGACCCTAAGAACACAATCCCCACCATCAAACATGGAGGTGGAAACATTATGCATTGGGGGTGTTTTTCTGCTAAGGGGACGATGGATGGGGGCATGTACCGTCAAATCTTGGGTGAGAACCTCCTTCCCTCAGCCAGGGCATTGAAAATGGGTGGTGGGTGGGTATTCCAGCATGACAATGACCCAAAACACACAGCCAAGGCAACAAAGGAGTGGCTCAAGAAGAAGCACATTAAGGTCCTGGAGTGGACTAGCCAGTCTCCAGACCAAAATCCCATAGAAAATCTGTGGAGGGAGCTGAAGGTTCGAAACCTTAATGACTTAGGCCCTCATTCAATTGCAATTTGGACAATTGAATAAAGCTCCAAATAAGCACATAACATATTTTTTTAAATAAGTTTTTAGTTAGTAAACATCTATCCAAAAGCAAGGTTTTCACTAACTAAAAAATTATTTAAAAAAAATATGCTATGTGGTTATTTAGAGCCCTATTCAATTGGCCAAATCGCAATTGAATGAGGCCCTTAGAGAGGATCTACAAAAGAGGCATGGGACAAAATCCCTCCTGAGATGTGTGCAAACCTGGGCCCTCATTCAATTGCAATTTGGCCAATTAAACAGGGCTCTAAATAAGCACATGGCATATTTTTTTTTAAAGAAGTTTTTAGTTAGTGAAAACATTGCTTTTGGATTGATGCTTACTAACTAAAAACTTCTTTAAAAAAATATATGTTATGTGCTTATTTAGGGCCCTATTCAATTGGCCAAATTGCAATTGAATGAGGGCCCTGGTGGCCAACTACAAGAAACGTCTGACCTCTGTGATTGCCAACAAGGGTTTTGCCACCAAGTACTAAGTCGAAGGGGTCAAATACTTATTTCCCTCACTGACCTGCAAATCAATTTATAACTTTTTTTTTTTCTTTTTTTTTTTGTTATTCTGTCTCTCACTGTTAAAATTATAGACTGATGATTTCTTTGTCAGTGCACAAATGTTCAAAATCAGCAGGGGATCAAATACTTTTTTCCACCACTGTACAATCAGGAAAGCCACATGGACTACAGCAGATGCTATAATGCATTCTCTATTAAAGGGCTAGCGCTATAGGCAAACATTATATGTTTACTCGCAAAAATACTTACACATAATTGTGGGTGCTTATTCTTACTAATTTGACTTATATATATACTAGTGAATTGCCTGTCAAAAATGACGGCAATAAAATTGGAAGCCTGGCAGTGCTGTTTGCCACACAATGCGAGGTTCTCCCTCGTCTAAATTGCGGGCCTCGCAATGAGCGCATTTGGTGCTTATCGCAAGCCTGGCAATGAGCGCCTTCAGCGCTCATTCTGAGCCTCTCTACTTTATGGCCTCGCAATGATCTGCAATAGTAAGTAAGTAGTTCTCTAGCACGTAACTGCGACTACCCTGGAGCGATCCTTTCTGAGAACACATCTGATCAACTAATACTACACATCTTTTCCAACTTAAAAAAAATAATCTTAATTAAAAAAAATAAACTTTAAGCGTTATAAATGATCCAACACAAGGCTCCCAGTTCTCTGGATTACCCGTGAGCCGGCCTTTAATTCAACAAGGACACACTCCTATTTCAAACAAGCTGTCCCAGTAACATTACTTTTCTCAGCAGTTTACAAAATGACTTGTGGATTCCAGGTGTTCGAGGTTAAAAAGCTAAGAGCTGCCAAGACAAACTAGAGAAAAAAAAGACATATATAAAAGCTGTGAAATCAATTATATATGTTACTGCCAGGAACTATGCAGTATATGTAAAAGCTCAACTTATCCTATTGATAGAAATGGTATTCAGTTTATTTATTTTATTCTTACTACTAAGTGGGGAGAATGCCAAATATTAATAGAAAATCTCAGCTTGGTAAGAAAAGCAATGCCAGACATAAACTGTTTTACCTATGTTATTCCTTGTCCCATCCTCCTGTGTAGAACCCAAGCAACTGATTTATGTATAAAAAGGAAGGTTTTAGATCTTGGCAACATAGCTGAATATCTGTCCAAACGCATTTGATTTCCATTACAATAAAGTATACAGTGGCAATTCTGCATTTTTTTTATTTCACAAATTGATAATACCTTTAGTGAATTGGTACTTACTACCCCTTTCACCTTCAAACTTGAGCTTTTGTTCAAGTATATGTATTCTTTTATATGTTTTGTCATCAAAAATAGCCTACCGCCTTCAAGTCCGACCTAAGTACAGTGGGACCTCCATATTTATCAGCCTCTACAAACGTCAAATCCAATATTAATTATAAACGTTCATATTTTCATCCAAGGGTTCCTATATTCATCCTTTGGTTAGGATTTTGTGCAACTTGGGTTCCAGTCCGGGAACCAAGAGGTTGCACCACCCTGATGCCAAGCAAGATTGAGCCTGGTTAGTACTTGGATGGGAGACCACCTAGGAATACCAGGAGCTGTATGCTATGGCCCACTGGAGAAGGAACTAGCAACCCACTGCAGCATCTCTGCCATGAATACAAGTGGATCAGCATGATGTGTTGTGGTCCATTATGTCACAGAGAGTCGGACATGATAAAACGATGCAAAAAATGCAAAGACATATCCATCCAAGGATCCCATATTAGTAACAGACAACATTCGACAAGTTCTTTGCTAAATTGAGTGCTGGTGAATCGTCAGGAAAAGGAAAAATCATCGATCACCAGAATTGGAGTTTCCTGACCTTTCCTGTTTTGTCCCTGCCAGCAGTGTCGTGCAGTGGCCACTAGGTAGTGCCATGATGGCACACGGAGAATTTGTTCAATCTGTTGTTAGGGTTAGGGTACAGTTAGATGATAAGCTGTGTGTGCCACTTTTTTAATATGTAAAGCTTATCATCTGACACTACCGTGACCCTAACACCTAACCCTACGAAAAAACTGAACAACGTCACGGCGCACAACTGGCAGGGATGAAGCAGGAAAGACCAAACTTCTTTTCAAAACAATAATTCCTTTGCTCCTTTTCATCCTTTGACATCATCGCTCCTCAGTAAACGTAAAGTTCTGGTTACATTTTTATTTATTTATGTATCAATGTACCATCAATGTAAATCCGATAAGAAAACACAATCATCAATCATCTTAACTCACTGGTAACATAAATGTGAATGAACCCTTTTTATCTGCCTATCTATTGTTTTACTTTTTTACTGTAAATTTTACCCCATTTTCATTTTACTGCTCACTCAAAAAAAACAACATAATGTCTATATTTAATATAAATTTGCTACACCACAGGTCTCATATAGAAAAACTTTGTTTAATGTTTAAAACACCATCTGTTAAATGCATGTTAGAATTTATGGATGACAGTGGTCCTTCACGTATTTCTATAAAACACTGTGCAAAAGATTTCCAACCTGCTAATTCTCTGTCCTTGAAGGGATCTTCTGCATCTGCACCTTTCCCCCGGGCATCGCTCTCACACACTGGAGTTTCATACCTGACAAGGATTAAATAGTGATCAGTAAATCAATCTACACTGCAATCCCAAACACACAATTGCGGTTTTAATTTCCTGATGTATTATTTGTGTTATCTGAAATATTTTAAAAATTGGCTTTCACTGTAAATATATCCTAAAAACATGTTGAAAAACTTTTTGAACTTTTGAAATACATGTATTTTTCACAAATAGAATTACATTTGTGTTTACATGTGTCACTGACTGCCCATTGACAGACCCGCAGCTACAGCTGAGCAAAAGAAAAACAAACTTTAACAAATCTGTCTGTGCAGAGCATGGAATGCTGGAATCACCTAAACAGGTCAGTTATGGGTTAACTGGTCAGTGTAGTCCTGAGTCCAAGGAAAATCTCAAAATCCAATCCCTTTAGGCTTTAGTTCCTCCAACATGTGCCCGTTCCATACAATTTTCTTGAATTGACCCTCACATGAAACATCATCTACATCTTGCACAAATTTTGTTCAACCTGTTAAACAGGACCCATGAGTTGCAAGTGGTCCTGATGAACAAGTGGAGTTGGGGTTTACATCATTTGTATAGGAGATAAGATTGTGCCCATAAACAGTTGAAACCTCTCTTACCTAGTTGATGTTCCCGGAAGTGGTCGACCTGTATCTACTAGGACGCACCAACAGTAGCCAGTTGACTGGTGGCATTGCACAGGTTTATAAAGCCCTCCTGGAGAACACTCTGGGATCACAATTCCCTCACGTGGATTCAGTTTGGCTTCTTCCAAAGCAGTTTGTCTCTCTTGGTCACATGAATTCACTTTCTCTGCAAAAGGCCCAAGCACCTGAATTAATATCAAAATATATCCAAATAGGGATTTAATGTCCTAACAAGGTTCAAAGGATGTGGATCAGATCATGTGGATGGGATCATTTATGAGCACAGGTAGCTTTCTCTATATGAATACCTTGGTTGTATTTCAGACCACTAATCTGCAATGATTGGTATCTTAAAGTGCCACTTAATTCAGCACAATTTGGACCACATCACAATAAAAACATGTTAAATACTTTTTGAATTTTTTAAATCCATGCATTTTTCACTGAGAAATAAAATAAAATGCTACTGCTCTGTGTAGGGGGCAAAATAATAATAAAAAAGGTTAACCCTTAACAAATCTATCTGTACAGAGCATGGAATGCTGGAATCATCTAAACAGGTGATGTATGGGTTAACTGGTCATTGCAGTCCTGAGTGCCGGAATAAAGCTGCTATCAATCAATGTCCTCACCGCGCACTCGACTATCTGTTATTACTCACACAACAGCCAGTAGGCAGGATACACTTTGTATATAAACAGACTTAAAACTTTACATTTTTATCTGTTTTTTGTATAATTAAAAAATATATAATTTACCGTAAAATCTTGTGCTCTTTCACACCATGAAGAGCACTAACAGTGAGGTAAATGGCCCTTTAAAGTGAATTTGAAATTAAATTGTAAGCTTTTTTTTTTTTTTTTTTTGCATTAAATCTGTTTGATTGCTAGTAGTCTTGATATTTTAGTATTGAAAATACATTTTTAAATAACTTCCTTAAATTAAGTTGAAAGTCTGATTCTTGGCAAAAATAAATAAATCTGATTGGCTGATAAGGCATTTAAAAGGATATTAGATGGTGTTGCCTGAAATTTACAGACTTCCAGACGATTAGTTTTATCAAAGTCATTAAAAAATGCAATATCAATATGAAAATAACAAGGCTACAAATAAAGAACATAATTAAGGCTGCTTAAAGCAATGTGAAATATGATCCAATCGAATTCTGTTTAAAAGCCCCATAAACAAATGTAATGCATAATTTATTCATTAAAAGCAGAACTGATTCACCTTTACATCATTCTAATTCCGCTACTGGCTACACACATCCAGACATGCTTCAAAATGCAGCTGTAGTGCACAAATTATAGATACAATCAGAAAAAGGTTTATTTTTTTCCATTGTGAAATAACTGATCATTGATTTATTGTTTCCACCTTCTCTGGAAACAGAGGAGCAGTGAGCCTTATGGGTGTCTGAATAGCAAAATGTTGTTCTTTTCCTCACACTAGTTTTAATGTAAATCACATAAGAAAACACAGCTGGCAGGGTCTTCACGAGCCCTTGTTTATACATTCCTGCTTTGTCCCTGCCAGAAGTGGCGATTGTGTTTGCCGAGACTTCCTTCAATTTCTTCTTAGTGTGAGAGTTTTAGGGGTAAAGGTTAGATTTAAGGGTTACGATTAGGGTTAGGGTAGTGGCAGATGATAAACTTTACATAATAAAATAGCAAACTACTTTACTATATAAACCTTATCATCTGTCACTACCCTAACCCTTAATCCTAAACCCTAATCCCTATATCTAACCCTATGAACAAATTGAAGAAATTCTCAGCAAGCCGTCGTTGCAACACCTAGTGGCCACTGCTGGCGGGAACGAAAAAGGAAATGTCTTAATTTTCTTCAGTACGTAGAATTTATTTTCCATGGGAAAACATTTTTGTATTATATAGTTTTGAGCTACAATGGCCCTTTAACTGCAGTGTTTGCAAATAACAATGTTTGTCATTTTAACTATTGTGACAGTAAAACCAGGAATTTGTATGGGCCACAGATATTGCAAAGCTCAGCTGTGTATAGACTTCAAAAACACTGGAGCTAGGAAATGGGTGTGGCCTGTTTATACGCCGCTGCTGTGGGGCAGGCTTTGTTTGGGCATTCAGCCTTGCAAAGCTTGTGACAGGGAACCATGCAAAGTTTACTTGAAGCAGAATATAGAAACACAATTAGTGTTTATTGGAGCTGCAAGAGAAAAAACCCAAAAGGTCTAAGGGAAAAGAAACTTTAAAGACTCTGTTTATCATTGCAGGAATCCATTTTGTGTTTGTTACATCACTACCTCAGAGCTGAATCATAAAGGTGTGTGGAGAGAGCGATGGAAAAGAGGAGACAGACAGCTATTATAAAGATAATTGGATAATATTGAAATAGACACAAGGTCCATTCTCTCTCACTGGCCCAGAAGTGGACCCCTTGCATCATTCACTGCAACAATAGCTCTCCAGAAATGTAAAAGCCCCTCACACACAACTTCCAATATATCATGGATCTCTCCGGGGTCCTGCAGAGGCATCAACATTTTTTTTTTATAATTAAAAAGGAGATGTATTGCTTTTTTCCTGCTTAAGGGTATATGGACATTGCCCTGTGTGTAACTGTCTCTAATCTAACACCTACTGCTTATATCAGAAACACACATTACACTGATTCATTCTATACACATACCAATTTATTTAATTTACCATAAAATTGGTTTCCACGCCCCCAGAGCTGCGTACATAGGCACCTGGTACTAACCAATAAAAACAGTGCATTCAAGAATGTTTTTTTAACCCTATACTAACCTTCAAGCCAACAGCAGCACAATGCACATATCCACAGCAGCACTGGCTAAGCTGTTTTCTTTCTTCCTTGTGGTGGGAAGAAAAGACTACACATTCCATGATGCTTTGCTGCTGACACTGATCCCCAGACATTGCAACAATGTTGTAGCTGCCTCTGATTGGTCACAACAAATTATGAAGGGGGGGCATTCCTCCTCAAAATCAAAAGCAAACACTAGGGTAAGTTCATTAATGTTTATTTGGGGATTTTTCTCACTCTAGGTGGAGTTCACGGATTTACTTTCTTTTGAGGTAAAGGTCTGTGCTTTAAGACAGCAAATAACGTGTCCTTGTGTGGACACTGTGTTTAAAGGGCCACCGTAATTCTCCAATACTCTACAGCAGTGATGGACAACCTAATACAATAGAGAGGCCTCATATACAGACTTAGAGTCTTTAAAAGGGTCTCAGAGTGCTTTAAATATTTTTAATTGGTAATAAAGAAATATTTAGAAGTACAATGGGCCATTATTTGCTAGTTTTAGATATAATGGACTGTTCACTGTTGAAGAGGGGCTTGTTCTCTTACCCTGGAGAACAGGCTGGGGGCCACGTGGAAAGAGCCTGAGGGCCGCATATGGCCCTGCGTCACCTGTCATCCTCCATTTCTCTACAGTATGTTATAATTTACAGTAAAACAAGCCATCTTGCAACATTTATTTAAAATATCAATTTATTTTTCATGAAAATCTTACTTGTAAAATTGCATTTCTGGTCCCTGAAAAGAGGTATTTGTCCTCACCTAAGTGAATAAATCTTTGTATTGGTGCATATTGTTGATGGCAGTGTGTCATACTATGCCCAGTGGCTGTACTAGCAATTTTTGTTGTTGTTTAGTCATTTATTAGTGTCCGACTCTCCGTGACCGTATGGACAAAGCACGCCAGCCAAATCTTATGTCTGGTTGTGCTTATCCATAAGGTTATCATGGCAAAGATACTGGAGTGGATGCCAGTTCCTTCTCCAGTAGATTTGTTTGACCTTTCTGCCATGAACTGCCCATCTTGGATGGTCCTACATGGTTTAGCTCACATCTTCCTTGAAGTACATAAGCCCCATTACCACGGCAAGGTAGCGATTGGTTGTGAGACAGTGGAGATGCCCACTAATGCATATGATAAGTAATAAAACTAAAAATATATTTTTATAGTCTTGTAAAAGAATGTACTAGAGACATGGTCTTTGACAGGGGTAAGCAATGAATTTACCAAAGGGGCCACATGAGAAACTGGGACTGTTGTGGAGGGCCACCCTCCAGTGCCATATATGTATATATGTACAGCACTATTCACCCCCAACCCCCTCAGCAGCATAATTTACCCCCCAAAAACAGGGCCCATTGTTGCACCATTCATCCCTCCACAAGCCCCTAAGCAGCCATATTTCCCCCCCGACACCCTCAGCAGCACCATTCAACAGTCTCAAATGCCATATTTACCCCACAAACCCCCCCAGGGCCCCTCAGCAGCAATATTCACTCCCCAACCCTGTAGAGACCCCTCAGAAACACCATACAACCCCCCCAAAAAAAACAACCCAGGGCACCCTCAGCAGCATAATTCACTCCACTAAAAAACCCAGGGCCCCCTTGTCGCACCATTCATCCCCCTCAAGCACCCTACTCTTCATTCACCCTCCTCCTCTTACTTGTGAGTTGCAGTCCCTGTCCCGTATCCCATTGCTCAGAGGCTGGATATCCTTTCCCTGCCGGAGCTTCATACTGCAGGGTCACGTGATATCATTAGGAATTCCCCTCCCCTGCAGTATGAAGTTCCGGCAGGGGAAGGATACCCAACCACTGAACAATGGGATCCGGGTCAGGGGCTGACGGAGGCCGGGCAGTCCAGAGCCTGGGGAGCTCTGCTCAGTCACCTCCTCCTGGGCTGTTCATTGGGTGCCATAACATTGTCAAAGAGATACATTGTATTCATACTCAAAAGAAATATATGATCATGTGGCCCGCGGGCGATAAAATGCCCAGGTCTGGTCTATGATGTCCTTCCTGTAATGATATCTAAAGTATTGACAATCCTGTCCATCTTCATTGTAAGACTGAAGTCTGGTTTGGCAATGCCTTATATCATCAGTCATTATTAGTCAATATCCACTGGCATCAATTTAAGTACGCAAGTTGTGCATGACATGTACCCATCTTGGCATGAGGCACCTACAGTGCTCCTCGTTGGTAAAGTAGCTGTTGAACAGTCCAGCCACAGTTTGGCTGCTTGACAAACAAGTATAGCCCAAAAAGCCTGTCTTGGCCCTGTCTTGCAATCATGCTGCCAATCCCCCACTTGGCATCATTATGGTAACTGGAGAATACTTCTACTGCTCAGACAGAATTAATTAGTTATGAGACCAAGGGAACATATTTAGAGCAACATGTCCCTTTTTAACCATAAATGGAGAATGCAGGTGAGTTATGAAAGCTGTACGGAGTCTTTTGGATCTGGTCCATGTGCATTTCAGGCCAATTTATACACATTACTCAAGCTGTATGGCTGACATACCTGCGTTGCCTACTGTCTTCTGTACCCTACTTGTGTAGTGGTATTTAGTTATAAAGGCACACTCTCATTCCTTATATTGGCAACACTTCTGTACTTGTCAAGAAAAAATAAAATACATACACTAATTTGAGTCATGTTTTGTTGCTCTTTTTAATACAAATTTTCATAACATACCTTAGGAGAAAACATTAGATGACTAGAGTCAAATCTCTTTTGGTGTATATTTGGTTGTTGTTCAGTCATTCAGTCTGTCTGACTCTTTGAGACCCTATCGGCCGCAGCACCCAGGCACATCTATCGTTATGTTATGATTGTCCTTATCCATAAGATTTTCTTGGCAAAGGTCCTTCTCCAGTGGACTGCAATTTTTCTGACCTCTCTGCTATGACCTGCTCATCTTGGGTGAACTTACATGGTAAAGATCACATTGAAGTACACAAGCCCCTTCATCACCTCAAGGTAGCAATTCCTGAGCTCATTCTTCCCTGGTTCTCATTGGGATGGGGAGAGGGGGGATTACACATCCCATGATGCTTTGCTGCAGAGACTGACTACCCAGAGATTGCAACAATATTATAGCAGCCTGTGATTAGCCAAAATGAATTATGAATTTTATGCTAATTTAGCTTGGATTTTCAGGGGGTGTTCCTTTTCAAAATCAATTACCAGAAAAGTGAAGAAATGTCAAATGTCAGGGTAAGTTTATTAATATTTATTTTCAGATGTTTTCATGCAATTAAATATTTTCATACACTACTAATTCTCCTCTTTCAGATGCATTCATAGTCCATGAAACTTCTATATACCTTTAAATACAGCAGTAACAGCTAAAAGATGAGGCTGAGCACGTTAACATTACTGTGCGCTGTATAAAAGAGTGTTTTTTTTCTTCTAAGCAAACACATGTAATACATTAGCTCATTACTTGCTGAGTTTATACCGACGCTCATTCTTTACTGAGGCTGTAAGACAGTCGAGACAGATTGACAGGCTGAAGGTTGTAAATAAATACGCCTCGTCTATTTCACCGTGGGGTGGGTATTTACAAGTGACCCATAGAGATGTGACCCGAGCCTCGGCACACTGCAATATATTATTCCAGCATTGCACACATTTTCCACGGGACTCAATGATTATACTTGTACGTTACATAAATAGTGGTTGGACGCGCCATTAAAATTTAGCGGTGCAGTGCTTCGAAACAGAAGGGCATAACTCTATTGAACATTACAGCCTTTAAGACTCAATATTTATAATGGTTTATGATAACAGTCTGTAAAATCTATAAACAGAAAAAAAAAACTGATTATAGCTTTAAATGATCTCATAAACTTTAAATAAATGATTTGCAGTAAAAATAAAGAGAAGAAATTGAATTCCTTTTGCCAGCTGTGATGAGTATATAACACCGAGCATTGCTAATTTTTCAAACTTTCCAGGCCCATATTTTACAAATATATGTATTTTTTTTATTACTATATTGAATTATATACATTTGCAAGAATATATAGGAAAACCCAAAAATAGAGTTTATACTTAAGGGTGTATAGAAGTTTCCTGGATTATCAATGCATCTGATAGAGGAAAATCAGTAGTATATGCAAACATTTTTTTGCATGAAAAAATCTCAAAATATTTATTAATAAATTTACCCTAGATTTCTGCAAAATTTCTTGAGTTTTCTGGCAGCTAATTTAGAGAAGGAACGCCCTGGAAAATCCCAGCTACATTAGCATAAAATTCTTAATTTGTTGTGGCCAATCAGAGGCAGGTACAGTGTAGCAGTATGGGGATTCAGTCTCTGCAGCAAAGTGGCATGGTATTTGTAGTTTTTTGCTGCACTGTGCTGCTATTGGATGGAAGGCTAGAATAGGGTTAAATATATAAAAGGATTTAAGCTGAGGGGAAACCTAGGAGGTCATAGGAAGGGTGGGCTCTACATTACTGAACCACGAAATTAACTAATATATATATAACTTAGCACCTGAGGGTGCTAAGGAATTTGGTCCGGGGGGGACGACCCTCCATTCACTAGCTCCTCCACTGAGAGGATCCTCTTTCCTACTGTAATTTACACTGTATCATACAGAATATGGTATAAAATGACACTCTATATATTAAATAAATATTCAAACATGTTTTTTGGGATGATGCTGGGGACATTATAGTTAAGAGCTCAGATAGTCCTGGACCTAAACTACTGCCAAAAATTATTTGGGAAAATACAATGATTACAAGCTAGGGGTTTTAGGTTGATACAGATGTTTTGTAATACTCAATGTACCTTTATACTGCAGCACATTCACTTTTCTCTGAGTTTGTCCTACTGTCTCCTGCAAGGTTAGTGACACTGTAAGTAATCTGTTTTCCTTCTTCCTTAGGTAGGGGGCATAGAGTGAAACCAAATTCTTCAGCAGTCATTTATCAAGTCCTGCCAAAGAAGACTCGTTTATTTTTACAGCCACATAGGGTTTTTTAGCACCACTGGATACATGGAGATTATTGGCTTGTGTTTTTTCCCCCTCCAACTTGTATACTTTGCACCTTTTCATAAAATGGATTAACTGGCTTTTACTTCAATATTATTTATGGCTTAGTGACTGGCAGACTGGGAAAAGCTTCAGACCAAAACGTTCTCCCCTTAAACTACCCTCTTGTAGTTCCACTGCAATGGTCTAGCATTTAAATACTAAAGATCCATATTAACAACTTTTCAATTTAGAGTGATGAAAAAAATAGATTTTTTTTTAGTAAATTCACACTGAAAACATTTTTTTCCCCACGTTGGAGCTTCTCCCATGTGTTCAACCGTTGTGTGTAACCTACTGTACTTGACTGTGTCCCTGCCCTTGCCCTAAGGAAGGAAGGGGTTAATTTATTTTTTTAGAAATATATGAAGTTCTCATGAGTTAAATAAACCAATGATTTATTATATATAGTTTCTTTATTTAACTAGAAGTATGCTCATATGAACCATGAACAAAATGGCCAAAATGTGTGTGGTACTAAAAGATCTGACTGGTTTAAAGGTTTAAGATATGTTTTCACGTTAAAGACATTCATGATTCGTGCCAGTAGACTTTAATTCAAGCTTCATCCATTGTAATGGTTATGATGTTGTTGTTGTTGTGGTGGTCGTGTCATTCAGTTGTGTCCGACTCTCTGTGACCCTATGGACTGCAGTCTGGTCATGCTTATCCATATGATTAGCTTGGCAAAGATACTGGAGTGAGGTGCCAGTTCCTTCTCCAGTGAACCCTGATTCGTTTGACCTCTCTGCAATGATCTTCCCATCTTGGGTATAGCATGCTGCGAATATCGCAATGTGTGTCGCAAATAGCGCATGCGCAATACGCTACGTAAGGGGGAGGAACAGACGGGGAGAGACAGGGGAGAGGGTGGGAGAAAGAGACATGGGGAGGAGAGACCGCAACCGGAGCATGCGCATTGCGCGTCGCGAGGGGGGAGGGACAGAAGGAGAGAGGGGGAGAGACAGTGGAGAGGGTGGGAGAGAGACATTGGGTGGGAGAAAGACATGGGGGAAAGAGACACAGGAGAGGGGGGAGAGACACAGGGGAGAGAGAGGGGGAAGAGACATAGGAGAGGGGGAAAGAGACACAACAGAGGGAGAGGGGGGAAAGAGACACAGGAGAGGGAGATGGGGGAAAGAGACACAGGGGAGGGAGAGGGGGGAAGAGACACAGGGGAGGGAGGGAGGAAGAGAAACAGGGGAAGGTGGGGGAAAGAGACATAGGGGAGGAGAGTGGAGGAAGAGACACAGGGGAGGGAGAGGTGGGGATAAGGGACACAGGGGAGGGAGAGGGGGGAAGAGACACAGGGGGGGGGAGAGAAACAGGGGAAGGTGGGGGGAAAGTGACACAGGGGGAGGAGAGGGGAGGAAGAGACACAGGGGAGGGAGAGGTGGGGAAGAGACACGGGGGAGGGGAAGAGACACTTTGAATATTACCCCGTCATTTTTGACGGGCAAGTTACTAGTAAATTTATATTATTAGTCCTCAATTGTCTATGACACAGAGCTAATTATCCAGTTGAGAGATTTTTGGTTTTAAGATTTTGTTGGGCAGGTCACCTCTTTCTTTTACCTCCTATCTGATAATAGACTCTTTAGTCAGATTTGGGACTTCAGCTAGTGAGCCTTCCAGGTAGGAGGACCCACTGAGATAATAGGCCTCCTCTCCTCACAATCACTTGTTTTCCGGATGTTGTATGAGGTTTGGACTTGGATTTGTTAAACTGGAATTATAAATGCAATGTGCCCATTATGGTTTAAGTATATAGTGCATTACATCTTAAAAGCCTCGGAGTTGATTGAAATACATTTTGGAATTTTAACAGGTACTTCAATCATTTTTTCATGTATAAAATATCCATTGCATTTTATACGTAGGTGTAAAGCACCAGGGAAACTACATAGTCTATCACATTAGAAAAAGTTACACAAAGGGAAACTTCAATAATTAATGATGAACTCCAAATTAACAATACCTTGGAAAATCAGTTAGTTATATTTAATGTTAAAGAAACCACACAAATATTCAGACAAGACTTACAACTATGTTAGGGTTCAATATATTATATCAATATATTATAGTACTAACATTTGTGATTTATGCGCCCATTTAAGGGTTCTGTTGATTCATAAAGGGTTTACTATAATTTATTGCATGCCATTTTTATGCAGTCTCTTTACAAAGTTACAACCAAAATAAATAAATGAACTGATGTCACCTTGTGAAAAAAAAAACATATATCAGGCAGATTGTATAACATCATGTGGTGAGTAATCCGTTATGCAGACTTTTAATGTCTGCATTAGCAGCAAGAAAAAAATATATTAGTGCAAGCTACTTGGACAAGGCTGAGCTAAGCAGCCCACAGAAAATATGTCAAGCACATTTAGTACAATTAGCATATGTTATGTGCAGCAAGTCCAAGTGTCATTAAATTAATTGACACAAACACACTCATATTTCATATGATGTAATTTGCATCAGTCATGACATATGATGCTGTTTTGGAATTATTAAAGGGTATCTACCACTTTCTCGTATTGGATCGCCACCTTGCCGTGGTCATGCTGTGAGCTGCACCATGTAGGGTCACCCAAGATGGGCAGGTCATAGCATAGAGGTTAATGGAGAAATAACTGGCACCAATTCCAGTATCTTTGCCAAGAAAATATTATGGATGAGCACAACCGTATGAACATAATTAACAGGCTACTGCAAATACTAGTGTAAATGGTAGTACTCTGGAGGCCTCAATAATATTAGGTTTGCTAAAAGAGTCAAAGTGAATTTTGCATAGCAAGTGTTAATTCAGGATAAATACTGACACTATCACATTACTCATTTCTCACTAAGTGCACCACTCACTAATGGCTCATGATAAAGCATCTCACTACCAAACCAATTGCTTATCCTAACCAACCAATCAGAACACTTTAAAATTATGTGTACATACTAATCAAAAACGCAAAACCAACATTATAAAAATACTAGCCATAACTTTCTCCCATCTGCGCATCCATGCCATGATTGTTGTAGGGAAAGAGTTAATATTATAAACAATGAATGCATTGTAGAGGGCCCTCCACCAACCCCAATATATATATATATATATATATCACATATTCTAATTGTCCAACTACGATTTGTCGTCACGCTGTGTTGCGTAGTGCGTACGACTTAGCGCTCATCGCCCGGCGAGCCGTTAAATCGTACTACTTTGCCAATCGTACGACTTTGCGATGATTGTAGCACTTTGGCAATGAGCACCGCAGGCGCTCATTGCAGGCGAGCCGCGCGTAGCGAGGCGAGCCGTTAAACAGTAGCACTTAGAAAAAAAATACGAGATGAAATAAATTACGAGATAAGCAGCGGAACCAAAACAATAAAAAAAACACTAAATACACACTAAAAAATAAAAAAAAGGTCACTTACAGCATGGGGAACCAGGCAGGACGTCTGGGAGTGAGTTGGAACTCCAATTTACATTGATTTAGACAAGTTACAAAGATCGAAAATCGGCTAAGCGAGAAAAAAATGTCCGCCTAAAAAAATGAAAACGAGGCTATACTACTACGAACTGCGTAAAACACAGCCACAGACGTATGTGTTTGAAAAACAACGAGATAAAGGATGCGGATTAACCTCGCAATGAGTAAAAAGACAGTAGCGAGTACATTTTACGAAACGCAATTACAGATTTACGCATTTACACAGATTTAACGACTTTGTCTCGCGCGACATCGGATTTCCCACCTAAAACAACACATTTGATTAAATATAAGTTGAAAGCTACAAAAATAAAAAGTTCAAAAAAAAAAATGTGTATTTATTTTAAGAAAAAAAAAAAGGGACAAATGTAGCTGAGTCATGTTGTGTGGCAAACAAATTTCACAACATTTAATTTTTATTGACCGTCATTTTACCGTTTTGCCATATTTACTGTTAAACCGTAGTACTTTAGCGGGCTTAGCGATGAGCGCCACAGAAAAAATGGCGGACGAACAAAACGAAAACGGGGCTACAGCACTATAACCACGGAAAACACGTACCGATAATCCGCTAAGACGCATACCACACATTATCCGCCATTTTAGGATAATGCGGAAGTACACAGCTATGTTAACGGTTTCGGCTTGCGCACGCACACTATTACACTGCACACGTTCATCATGCTTACACAGTACCTCCACACCACTAATGCTGCTGCAACATCAACACAGATTGCCAGCTCTTCAACACAATGCATAAAAATACGTAAATTCATTTATTAATTTGAATTATATATTTCAGTAGTACACACAAAACAACATTAGCTACCTTACAATTCCATATGTATATTAATAACTAAACAACTTTAAAAACATACACATCTCATTGCCGTCATTTTTTGACAGGCATTACGCTAGTATATATATATATATATACACAGTGGAACCTCTATATTCATCAGCCAAATCCAATATTAGTCACATTTTCTACGGATAAAAAACATACACATTGCAGATCAGAGGAGATCTAAAAGGATGGACTTAAAGTATTTTTTCAACCTCAATTACTATGTAACTATGAAACACATACAGGCAACATCGGTGAATCATTGGGAATGAGACCAAAAAGACATTGATCACCAGAACTGGAGTTACCCGATGTTTAATGGAAGGTGACTCCATTCTAAACAATAACTCCTTTGCTCTTCTACATCTTCTACCATCATCGCTCCTCAGCAAAGGGAAAAATCTGGTTACATTTTTATTTATTTATGTATAAGATTTTTCTTGGGAATGGATTATTTCAATTCATCCAATTAAGTATCAGTCCATTAATGACAAATATAGAGGTTCTCCTTTCAGGGATCTGCCAGGACCCCCTCAGTACCTGGAGGTAGAGGGAGCCTTAGAACCCCTTCCTCCCACCCCTGGTACTCGGAAGTGGGGGCATAAAGCCTAGGTAGGTAGGGTTTTATAAAAATAAATGCAAAATAGGTCATTTCATACAGTATCTCCAGTCCACAGTGATATTAGTCTCAACTGGAAGGTATCATGTAGCAGATATGACTGACCTAGGAACAAAGTATCTCCTGAATAACATCATATGATCACACTTGTCCTACTTGAGTAGAGTCTTATAAGACACAGGTGCTTTGCAGATTTTCTGGATGTCATTGGCTTAGCAGGTAGTGTTTCTTCTTTCACAAAGTTGTGTGTGTGTTTGTATAAATATATGTATTAAAAAAGCTAAATATGCAATGTATGATAAAACTATCCTCAAATATAGTTGCCAGTTTTTCCCCCCCAAAGACCAGTTGAAGATTGCAGAGTCCTAGAAAGTTGCTGAAGATCTTTACTGTCCACTTTGTTATTGCCAGTTGAATCGGAGTGTGCTGTGCTATGCAGGTGCATGTATATTCATAATAATAAAAATCTATTATATTGGGTATGTTGAACTATCTGTTCATGTATGTTTTTCTTGTAGTACCAATATGTCTGCAGAGCTCTTGAATCAGACTGACGCACATTTTGCCTTTGATAAAGCTGTATTCAACGGCGAAACGATCACAAGGCACTTTAGTTGGCATTTATTGCCTTTTTATGGTTCTTTATTCCATTTTTATATTTGTACATGTTTTTAGAGATCTATTATAAGATTGAATTAACTATTATATATATATATATATATATATATATATATATATATATATATATATATATATATGGTAAAGCATATTCTGGTTGTAATAATAGTGATTTCTTGCATTACTCTATTACACTAGAGAGTAGCATACTAGAATATGCCCCTTTATTTCCTTTATTTTCATGCACAATATACTGATTCCATTTTATAGTCACTACCTTTATGTAGGGATACTATTTGGATAGGGTTCCTAGCTAGATTTGGGGCTTTACATTTTCTACAATATGCTCATTCCTTGGTTAAAAAGTAAGACAATAAAATGCATTCTGAAATTTTTGTAAAACTGATCCCGAGATTCTCAGCAATGTTTACTCAGGTGTCTTAGAGTAAGAGAAGGTCAATTGGCTACAAATTGTAATTGTGGCTGCTAAAATATGAACACAAAACCAAGAATTAAAATAGGCATTTTCCAACCTATGGTTAGAGTTGGTGGGGTCCATCATAGTCAGACTGCTTTTTAATAATTTGAAATATTATTATCAGTCTAAGATAAAAATGGAAGTACCAAACATCCACATAAAAACACTTACCTGACTGTCGCACATTAGAGGTATTTAATTTGGCATCTTTAATCACAAGGTGCTTGATCCAGAGAGTAGGGGCGGTGATGTCTGAAAGTAAAAATGTAAACATCAGGATAATTTATATAGCCCTTGAAGGAGACCAATAAACAACAGTCAATATAGATATCATTTTATTTGCAGCTCCAGAATCTGTGCCCATGTCTACTTTTAAGATTCCTGCAGCTCTTGTTCCCAAGGCTTTCCCAGTAATTTATTATCCACAATATATCTCTGGCTTAACTGACATAATTATGTATTATATATAATGATATAATTAAATGACCACTGCAGGATGGAAAAACACGTTGCTGTAGTTTGTAACAGATTTCTTAAAAAGAACAGTAAGAGTGCTGTGAGCAAGGGCATAAAATATTTTTTTGGGTAAAATTGTTAATTAAGTAAACACTGCTGTGTGTGTGTTGCACGCTTACTGCTGGCTTGGAGAAAGAGGGGGGTGCTCCTAATGTTTATTATCTATTCAAGAGTAGCAGGAGGAATAGGGAGGTGGATGTTACATAATAATTGAGGTTGAAAAAAGACTTTTAGTTCATCAAGGTCAACCTTTTTAGACCTTCTCTGACCTTTGTAATATGACCTTTGTAATAATTAATTGCTAATTAATCGTTTATTGATCCAGAGGAAGCAAACAGAAAAAAAAAAAATTCAAACACTCTGCCAGTTCTCTCAAAAGGGGAAAAATAAAATTCCTTCCTGACCCCAGATACTGGCGATCGGACACCTCCCTGGATCAATATTATATTTGCTTCCTTGGCTTCTATACCCTTCTTAATACATGCTAATAGTTTATTTGCCTTTGCAGCTGTTGCTTGGCATTGAGCACTGCTACCTAGGTGGTTGTCCACAAGCACTCCAAAATCCCTTTAAATATCTGATACCAATAGATTTGCTCCATTAAGGTTATAAAGGTTACCTTTCCAAATTGATAACATTTTTTTTTATTAAATCTCATCTACCATTTAGTTGCCCATTTACAGTATGTAAATTCATTTACATGATTTTCTGATTTAATTACAATGCAGAGCTTAGTGTCATCAGCAAAAATGGAGACATTACTACATATGTAATATTTAATGACTATATGTATATAATTGTGTTTATGTTATGTGTATATATACAGTTATGCTCAAAAGTTTGCATACCCTGGCAGAAATTGTGAAGTTTAAGCATTTATTCTGAAAATATGACTGATCATGCAAAAAAAAATGTTTTTTATTGAAGGAAAGTGATCATGTGAAGCCATTTATTATTATTACATAGTTGTTTGGGTCCTTTTTAAGTCATAATGATAACAGAAATAACCAAAATGGCCCTGATCAAAAGTTTACATACCCTTGAATGTTTGGCCTTACAGGCACACAAGGTGACACACTCGGGTTAAAATGGCAATTGAAGGTTAATTTCCCACACCTGTGGCTTTTTAAATTGCAATTAGTGTTTATGTATAAATAGTCAATGAGTTTGTTAGCTCTCACTGAGCAGGCTAGATATGGAGCCACCGGGAGCAGAGAAGAACTGTAAAAAATCCTGCGTAAAGATGGAAAAGGATATAAAAAGATATCCAAAGCCCTGAAAATGCCAGTCAGTACTGTTCAGTCACTTATTAAAAAGTGAAAAAAAATCGGGGATCTCTTGATACCAAGCCAGGGTCAGGTAAACCAAGAAAGATTTCAGCCACAACTGCCAGAAGAATTGTTCAGAATACAAATAAAAACCCACAGGTAACCTCTGGAGAAATACAGGATGCTCTGGAAAAAGACATTGTGGTTGTTTTAAGGAGCACAATACGACGATACTTGACCAAAAATAAGCTGCATGGTCGAGTTGCCAGAAAGAAACCTTTACTTCCCCAATGACACAAAAAAGCCTGGGTACAATATTCCCGACAACACCTTGACACACCTCTCAGCTTCTGGAACACTGCAATTAGGAGTGATAAGACCAAATTAGAGCTTTATGGTCACAACCATAGGCTCTATGTTTGGAGAGGGATCAACAAGGCCTATAATGAAAAGAATACCATCCTCTCTGTGAAGCATGGTGGTGGCTCACTGATGTTTGGGGGGGGGGAGCTCTAAAGGCTCAGGGAATCTTGTGAAAATTGATGGCAAGATGAATGCAGCATGTTATCAGAAAATACTGAGAAACAATTTGCATTCTACTGGACGAAGGCTGCGCATGGGACGCTCTTGGACTTTCCAGCATGACAATGACCCTAAGCACAAGTTGACCCTCCAATTGTTACAGCAGAAAAAGCTGTTGGTTGTGGAGTGGCCATCACAGTCTCCTGACCTTAATATCATCGAGCAACTCTGGGGAGATCTCAAACGTGAGGTTCATGCAAGACGACTAAAGACTTTGCATGACCCATTTTGCCAAGACGAATGGGCAGCTATACCACCTGCAAGACTTAGGGGCCTCATAGACAACTATTACAAAAGATGGCACGCTGTCATTGATGCTAAAGGGGGCAATACACTGGATTAAGAACTAAGGGTATGCAAACTTTTGAACAGGGTCATTTCATTATTTTTCTTTGTTGCCATGTTTTATTTTATGATTGTGCCATTCTGTTATAACCTACAGTTGAATATGAATCCCATAAGAAATAAAATAAATGTGCTTTGCCTGCTCACTTCTTGAAAAATGGTACATATATTACCAATTCGTTAAGGTTATGCAAACTTTTGAGCACAACTGTATATATACACACAATAACATAATAAATATATATAAAAAAAAAAAAAAAAAAAAAAAAATATATATATATATATATATATATATATATATAGAGAGAGAGAGAGAGAGAGAGAGAGAAGAGGATCTGTTCTTAGTCCACAGTGTTTCCTGATAATTATTAACATCTTAAGTACTGGGTTGTGTGTTACCCTTGATGTTGTATAATGACATAATGACATAGACATAATAATAAATATTTTTTTATTCAACTCATGTACCTAGTTGAATGCTACGCATCAAAATCAGATGAACTTCCATGCTCTTTTATTATTTTGTAGTGCTGTACTGTCTCTTTAAATGCTGCTCCAGGGCTCAGAAATGGTTTTAAAACCATTTGAGAGTGCTATTTAGTACCCGTAGATTTTTCTTCAGGTTTTTGATGTTATGGTTCTGCTGTAATTTGCAAGTGCTCAATAAAGTTGATTTGAATAGGGTTCTGATGAAGGAGTCACTCGTAATATTTTGGCAATAGAAAAATCAATGGAAAACATTGCTGGTATTTGTGGCTTTGTCTTGGTGCAGTCACTCATAGTAGTTATTTTGCAATCTTGCTGCGATGGGTAAATAGAATAGCTGAGGGAAATTTACTTTTAACTTAATGACTGAGGCCCTCATTCAATTGCAATTTGGCCAATTGAATAAGGCTCTAAATGAGCACATAACATATTTTTTTTAAAGACGTTTTTAGTTAGTAAGCATCTATCCAAAAGCAAGGTTTTTACTAACTAAAAACTTCTTTAAAAAAATATGCTATGTGCTTATTTAGAGCCCTATTCAATTGGCCAAATCGCAATTGAATGAGGGCCTGAGTAATTTGCGATATAGAGGTTTGCATAGGGCTCTAAATTGGGGAATTGTTAAAATGTAAACAAACAAATCAAAGCCAAAAAATTAGTGTCCTTTACGCCAATGTGCTGCTCAGAACAATGATAACATTTATTTCATTTGTGTACAAGTAAGAAAAGCATAGCATGGAAATATCCTCAGTATGGGGTTACCTGTCGTTGGATTAAATTGTAATCCCTGATTGCTATGTATGCCATTGAGAGACTCACAGTACTTTTTATTAGGATCAATACTATTACTGACTCCACAAAGGGAACAATATAAGTATCCACAATTATATTGATCCTGGCAAAAAGTTATTATTATATTATTCTCACTTGTACACAAATGTAAGATATGTCTTATTGTTCTGATCAAAATGCCCAAATGGGGCAAGACTATTTAAAATCACAGATGTTTTACTTTTTTTTCTTATAGTTTTGGAGGAAACCTAGTTTTTTAAAAATCTTTATACATATAGCACCTAAACCCTACACACCAAATGCCACCCCTCTTAATCATTTTTGACCATTATTGATCACATCTTCCCCTCAAAATCTTGACAAATCTCACTCCTTTTCCTCAACTCTTCTAATTGTCATACAACACCACTTCAGAACCTACTACTACACATGATGCTCTACAGGGCCAAACATCAGCACAAGAGCTGCTTATGCACACAAGACTACGATAGCACTTGGTATTTGTAGGTGGTCTCCCATCCAAGTACTGAACAGGTCCAACCCTGCATGGCTTCAGGGTGGTGCAACCTATTGGTTCCCTGACTGGTATCGCAGCACAGAATCCTAACCATTGAACTACCAGGAAATTATAGGGTAATAGGTACCAGTCAATAATTCATAATTACTAAGGGATCACATATATAGTTGTGAGCATGCGCGTTGTTGCTAATTTACGAGGGTCTCAGTTGCTGGCAACTGCAACCCTCGCAAACTTTACGTCAAAGAAAATACGAGACACGTTACGACCCATTACGACCTCGCAAAAATCGGCCGCAACACGCCCACATCAAAACATGAAAAATACAACAAATACACACAACAAATACATAAAAAGCTTACTTACAGGAAGAGGGAGCATCCAAGACCTCGAAAACTAAAGTTACACCTCAATTTAAGTCAAATTAAAAGAGTTTAGACACAAAAAAATTCTCTAAGCGAGAGAAAAAATGGCCGCTGAAAAAAAACGAAAACGAGGCTACAGCAGTCTAAAGACGCAAAACACCACCAAACACCTACGTATTTGCCGAAAAACACCTACGGGATTAAAAAACAAGGACGCAACATGCGCAACCCCAAAAACATTACAAACACAATAAATACAAAGAACAAACACATAAAAAGGTTACTCACAGCAAGGGGGGGCACCGAGGACCTCTGCAAGTGAAGTTACACCTCTATTTAACCACAAATTTCGGAGTTTAGAGACCCGAAAATCACCTAAGCGAGAGAAAAAATGGCTGCCGAAAAAAAACGTAAACGAGGCTAAAGGTCCCTAAACACACAAAACACTACCATAAACACGCAAAACACCACCAAACAGCTACGGATATTACGAAAAAGCCCACCAAACAGCTACGGATATTACGAAAAAGTCACACGACATAGAATACTAACAACGCTACATCAGCCACATTAAATACACCAAACAGCATTAGCTCACTTACAATTTCATTGCCGTCATTTTTTGACGGGCAATTCGCTAGTTTATATATAAATGTAGCTTTGTCCTTAATCGTCCAACACAGAATTCTATGCTTGGTGGATATCCAGATCCAGTTGATCTAGTTACATTAACCTTTCAACCAAACCGACACACATGTGGATGGTGGATATCTGAAAAAATGAGGCAACAATTTTTGATGTCTTATTGTTAAATGATCCCTTGTGCATTATGCATTGTGTATGCAAGTACATGACCTGCTCCAGTGGTAGAGGTGATTTCCTGAATTAAAGATTTAACCTGTCCATGTGTTGCAGGCAGGAAATTGCTGACCCATAGGTCATTGTCACTTTTGGAAACCATCAAGTGGTTAATACAAATAAAACCAGAAACAGGTGTTCACCAGAATTAGGCAGGTTGGAATGCTTAAGCTGGGTATTGACCATCCAACTCCTTATCTCATTCTCACGTCATCTATTCTACATTTATTACTTACAATGGTCTTATTGTCACTACTCACTTATTTTATTTGGATTCTTACTTTTATTTTTGTTGTTCGTGTCAACATATTTGAGTACTTTTTGAGTCATTTTGGCTCTTGGTGTATTAACCAATCATAGAGCTCAGAAATCTAATACTTCAGTGACGCAAATAAGATACAAACCATCTTATCTAAATAGAAAAAACATAACAACAAAATGGTGGGCAGATACCAGGAAAGTGCAAAAGATAGTTACATGGTAATTGAGGTTAAAAAAATACTTTTAATCCATCGAGTTCAGCCTTTATAGATCTCCTCTGATCTGTAATATGCGGATTAATTGTTAGTTGTTAATTGATCCATAACATAATAATAAATAAACTCACTAAATACTCCCTTGACCGTTCAGTATTAATAAACTGCTGGTGTGCATGACCCAGTTGCATGTACCCAATATAGCTGCCATGCATGTTTTTATTAAACCCCCACAGTTCCATAGTCCCAAATAACTATGGGCCCTTTTCTATTAGGACCCGGAATTTGGGCTGGAATAGACTACCCCCTTACACACACACACACACACACACACACACATATATATATATATATATATATATATATATATATATATATAGTGGATATAAAAAGTCTACAGACCCCTGTTAAAATGTCAGGTTTCTGTGCTGTAAAAAAATGAGACAAAGATAAATCATTTCAGAACTTTTTCCACCTTTAATGTGACCTATAAGCTGTACAACTCAATTGAAAAACAAACTGAAATCTTTTAGGTGGAGGGAAGAAAAAGAAAAAAGAAAAATAATGTGGTTGCATAAGTCTGCACACCCTCTTATTTCTGGGGATGTAGCTGTGTTCAGAATTAAGCAATCACATTCCAAATCGTGTTAAATAGGAGTCAGAATACGCCTGCCATCATTTAAAGTGCCTCTGATTAACCCCAAATAAAGATCAGCTGCTCTAGTTGGTCTTTCCTGAAATTTTCTTAGACGCATCCCACAGCAAAAGCCATGGTCCACAGAGAGCTTCCAAAGCATCAGAGGGATCTCATTGTTAAAAGGTATCAGTCACGAGAAGGGTACAAAAGAATTTCCAAGGCATTAGATATACCATGGAACACAGTGAAGACAGTCATCATCAAGTGGAGAAAATATGGCACAACAGTGACATTACCAAGAACTGGAGCTCCCTCCAAAATTGATGAAAAGAGGAGAAGAAAACTGGTCTGGGAGGCTACCAAGAGGCCTACAGCAACATTAAAGGAGCTGCAGGAATATCTGGCAAGTACTGGCTGTGTGGTACATGTGACAACAATCTCCTGTATTCTTCATATGTCTGGGCTATGGGGTAGAGTGGCAAGACAAAAGCCTTTTCTTACGAAGAAAAACATCCAAGCCAGGCTACATTTTGCAAACACACATCTGAAGTCTCCCAAAAGCATGTGGGAAAAGGTGTTATGGTATGATGAAACCAAGGATGAACTTTTTGGCCATAATTCAAAAATATATGTTTGGCGCAAAAACAACACTGCACATCACCAAAAGAACACCATACCCACAGTGAAGCATGGTGGTGGCAGCATCATGCTTTGGGGCTGTTTTTCTTCAGCTGGAACTGGGGCCTTAGTTAAGATAGAGGGAATTATGAACAGTTCAAAATACCAGTCAATATTGGCACAAAACCTTCAGGCTTCTGCTAGAAAGCTGAACATGAAGAGGAACTGCATCTTTCAGCATGACAACGACCCAAAGCATACATCCAAATCAACAAAAGAATGGCTTCACCAGAAGAAGATTAAAGTTTTGGAATGGCCCAGCCAGAGCCCAGACCTGAATCCGATTGAAAATCTGTGGGGTGATCAGAAGATGGCTGTGCACAGGAGATGCCCTCGCAATCTGATAGATTTGGAGTGTTTTTGCAAAGAAGAGTGGGCAAATCTTGCCAAGTCGAAATGTGCCATGCTGATAGACTCATACCCCAAAAGACTGAGTGCTGTAATAAAATCAAAAGGTGCTTCAACAAAGTATTAGTTTAAGGGTGTGCATACTTATGCAACCAAATTATTTTATTTTTATATTTTTTCTTCCCTCTACCTAAAAGATTTCAGTTTGTTTTTCAATTGAGTTGTACAGTTTATAGGTCACATTAAAGGTGGAAAAAGTTCTGAAATGATTTATCTTTGTCTCATTTTTTTACAGCACAGAAACCTGACATTTTAACAGGGGTGTGTAGACTTTTTATATCCACTGTATATATTTATATTGTTTAAGTCGTTTCCAACTCTCTGTGACCTCATGGACCGTAACACACCAGGCACATCTTTATGTCCATGGTCAAGCTGATCCACTTTTCTCTAAATGTCTATAACAGGGGTGGGCAAGTTCGGTCCTGGAGGGCCACACACATGCCTGGATTTGATGATATTTCTGCTGTGCACAGGTGAGTCAATCACTTCTTCAGTCATCCCGATTGACTCACCTGTGCACAGAAAGGATATCTTCAAATCCAGGCTTGTCTGCGGCCCTATTGCCTCAAGCCCGCAAATTAAGTCTTACAGCTTCCACACGTAAACCCTGCCTTTTTAAGTAGGATTTCAGAGTGCATGATCACATGATCTGATAATACTTAAGCAAGCCTTCTTAGACACAGCCAGTAGTAAATAAGACCGTCATCATGATGTCAGTAAAACAGCAATCGGAGGCTACGAATTAATGAAAGCCAATAAGTAATATTTGACGATCGGGCTCACAATCTAGTACTCTATAAAATGCATTAGAGCATCTGTTCTAATCTATGTGGGTTTCATGAAATGTATCAATCTTTTGAATACCAGGATCAATATTACTTAGAAATAACATTTAAAAATAATATTTTTAATTGAATATTTGTGGGTTTGAGATTGTTCTGCAATTAATTCTAATGTCTTTCTATGCTTTACCGTGGAAATTGTGTGTTTAATTGCTGGCATTAAAACCCTTTGCAAGACCTATTTAGTACTCGTAATTTTTTGTCAGAAACTTGATACGCTTTCTAGTTACGGGTCAGACTTAATTTGCAAGCTAGACGTACGGTTGTAATAGATTATTGATTTTATGTAACTTTAATTATTTAGAGCTCATAATGTTTGAGCTGTCCAAAAATCAATGGAGATGTAAGCTGTGATTTGCGGCATTGGCTAGCCCGTAGTGATTGTGGGCAAGTAACTCGTAATCTGAATATGAATAGCTAATGTGTGGCAATTTTAAGAGTGAATTTAAGTGCGTGTAACAATACGATCTGGGCAATGGAATAGGGTCTTATGTCTGATATTCCCCTCCACTCATGGTAATTAAAAAAATTTAACATTTTAACGCTATAATTAACTGTTCTTTCTGCTCAATCAAAAAGCAAAACCAGACTTAACCTTGATGGCCTCCATTTGAATGTTTCCAAATATGTAATGACCTAACCATAAATTCTGACCCATCCAATTTCAAGACAGAGCTAAAAATATGATAAAGCCTATATGACCTGTATTATACTATTGTTTGCTGTACTGAGTGTTATGGATGTTTTTTTGCACTATTTTTTTTTTATTATAATTTTCCAGGATAAATCATTTTTAGAAGATACAATATCATTGAAGGGTAGAATCTGTATCTGTGATCTTTTGTTTTTTGTCCACAATAACACAAAAATATCTCCTAAACTACTTGGGGGAGGTTTCTTTGTGGTCTTACAGTCTGCCTTATACAATAGTAAAATTGAGAAAAAAACTTGTAAAGTTCCTTACCATCTCCTTCGAAAACCGGCCGCGTCTCCATGGTAGGGGTTGGCTTTGATCCGTCATCTGAATTGAGAGTGAGAAAGAATCGAAAAGAAACTACGATTATTGAGGTAAATGCTATCTACTCTACAGAACTTTTGAATTTTTGGGATTTGTACGTGGCCCACCACGTTAACACACAAACAGACACAAGTAGACAGAAACAACAGACTGGTAAAATGGTACCTACCACTAAGGTCCTATTCAGCAACAGCTACTAATAAACATGTGAAAGCAATCAGTCATCTTGTGCCTTTTAACAAAATTCCATGTTTCTTCTTTGTAATCCTGTCTTAGTTGTAATTTCCTTTTTTCTAGTTTATACATAATGTCTTTCAAAATGCAAATTCAATTAGATACAAGGCACCATATTTGGACAGCTATATTCCTGATTAATATGTTTTATTTCAGTGCTGGAAATTATCTTATGACGGAATTTTGTTTGGTGAACAAAAAACAAAACGCAATGTTTTTTTTATAAATATCCTACTATTTCATATAATTTAAGGATAAGAAGTTCTGCTACACAAGCTCAAGATGAGTCAAAAATGTCTAAATAAAAAAACAGCAACAGAACTGGCCACCTTCCCATTCTTGTGCCTCTGACTTGCCCTGACTTACCCCTCTCCACTTTTTCTAGGATGTTGTTCGTCTTATTTTTTAATTCAGCTGTAGTTCCTGTTGTTATGTCTAAGTCTAAGACGAGGAAAAAGGGCAACACAGGGAAGATACTATGTAATGAGATGGTAAAAGTGAAATACAGCTCAAGTAGGGTAACACAGGGTAAGTAAGAGAGAGGGGCGGAGAGAGTAGGGTAAGTGGGGAGAGATGAAAACAGGGTGGGGTGGGGTGCTGAGGGACGAGGGACAGCCAGAACAAGAGGAGAAAGAAGATAGAGAGAAAGATAGATAGATGACAGATAGATAGATAGATAGATAGATAGATAGATAGATAGATAGATAGATAGATAGATACTTAGAACACCTGATGAGTAATTAGCTTTGTATCAAAACTTCTCTGTGAGAGGGGTAGATAAAGGGATGTATATTAATTGCTATTAATCCATATGAGTTTCCAATAATATGGCTACTTCCAGTGTGTAACTTAGTTTGATGCCTTCTCAGTGAAGTAGCGGTCCCTTGTCTGCCATTTTCTAGCTAGGCCTGGATTTACAATCGGGACTTGTGATTTACAGAATCTCACTCTCCAACTGATATTTTGCAAGTACTATCTACCCTCTGGCCTGAAGCAGTCACTTCAACAAGAGGCTCTGCAGATACCACTAGGCCTCGTACCATCCACTCAGCAGAATCTACCTGTCCAGCAGCCATTTTGCAAGTTCTATTTACCATGTTTTCTTTTCCTCTCGGCCTAGATCACACGCCACCTCTCTGTCTCTGAAATCATATAACATGCCCTCCCACTTACCCTGTACACACCCACCCACCTATGATTTGTTTTAATTTATAGTGCAGGTTTAGTGCTATCACCTCCATTTCTCACAGCTGATACACTCCAACCTTAATCACTAAATTACCCTCTACTCTCTTTTGAATTACTTGACAAGCCCTTGTTTCCTCCTTTAATTATTTATTTTAATTATTCCCTTTAGATTGTAAGTGTGAGAGTTTTCAATCTTGTATGGAGTTTTGAAAAAAAAAAACACCATATACTGTATATAAGATAAAAGGGCTTCCTACTCTTTGGCATGTGTTTGACATTGTATTTTCATTTTTTTTTCTTTATACTTAACCTCTGTACAGCGCTACGGAATATGTTGGAGCTTTATAAAAAAAATAAAAAACTGATAATAATAATAATAAAGGCTGTAAATGACGTGTGATTACTTGAACTGGATTAGAATTCTATAAGCACTGCTAGCTGAGCAAGAGCCTAGAAATCACAGCTCTCCCTGATCTCATTCATATTCCTCCTGGACAGCTGGAAATCTGGCTGACATAAAACATAAAGTGAAAGTTAAATATAAAAGATATAAAAGAAAAATAAATTAATAAAAGCAATATACAGACAATATACAGACAGAAAAGTAAATGTTATGGATATATTTAATACATATACATTATACCATAAATAATACATTTTGACAGGATGAAACACAGAATCACACATAGGATTATACAAGTTTTGTATACAAATAATGTTTTTAGTAATATAATCCAGAAGAAATATAAAACTCTTTGATTAGGTACTTGTAATAAAAATAATATGTCCCTTAAGGGACTCCATTACCCCAACATGAAGTTGATTTAATTATAAAGAGCGTTAAAAACTGACTGTAAATTATACTATCAGATTTTCTCTACAGTAACTTATTTCTGAATTATTTAGAATTGTTTTTGCGTCTCTTGTGTGCTATTGTGCGGCTCAGTATGCTAATGTATTTGATTAGGGTTGGAGTAGGGTCTAACTGCCAGATTACTTTGTAGAACTTTATTTTGGCCACTACAAACAGAATGTAATCCTAATTAGCACAGCAAAGCAGCTAATTAATATGCATGAGCTGCTGGTTTGCATATAAATACAGCAACAACAACATGGAATTTCCTTAATTGATTCATTTTTGGAAAAAAATGGTTGATACAACATAGTCAGTTTGTCATGCTTTTTAAGAATAATTAAAAAAAAACAAACTTGGTTTTGGAGGTGACAAAGTCCCTTTAACAATGATTACCTAAGCATCTAACACACTGGACTGAGGAAAATCAATTTAGGATTAATTATTTAAGTCTTCTAGCTGATCTTGATCTGCCAATTAATGTTATTCAAACTTGCTGCTATTTTAAAGGACTCCCTCCTTTTTATCTGTTTTAATAAATAAATAAATAAAAATAAACAAATAAACAAAATAGAAAATAAATAAAAATAAGAAATAAACAAAAAAGAAAAAATAAATTAATAAAAAGAAAAAATAAATAAATAAATGCCTCACTGTACGGGCTTCGCAAAACAATAAATTGGTTAGGTTATTTACAAATAATCAACTTCTATGTGATATATTGTATTGTAGTATAGCCTACTCGGTTATTTTAATGCTGTTATTATATTGGAAGTCTCTTAGATGGACTGTGCACTTACATTAGGATAGCAAAAAACAACAACAAAAGTGATATTCTAGAGCAAATAATTATTTCAGCTGCAGGAGTCTTTTCGGGGTGAACATGACATTTTATTTCTTCTAATACAGAACTGAAATGTGTATTAATTGTCTAGCATTCTATAGACGAGGATTTTTAGAATGTACAAGTGTTCCCTTTTCTTAAACGCCCTTTGCAGGTGCATCTATATGAAAAAGAGCCAGCTCTGAAGAGCGAGAGAACGCAATGCAATTGTGAAAGCGATTCTTTCTATTCCTCTCCTCCAACTAAAAGCCAGTCTATGGAGACAGCTGGAAGTCCTCTTAAGCCATAATGGCACAATTGAAAGCCTCTTATGTTTGGCTTTTTGATTCTTGATTGACAAATTCACTGCTAGGCTGATAGAAATGCTTCCAAAAGAACAATATTCATTGCCTCTGCCTATTCTTCCATGGGAGTTTTGAGGACTGGAACACAAGTGCACATGCTTGTTGAATAAAAGTCAACCAGGAGGCAGAAAGACAGAAGGACTCTGGTGAGGCAACTCTAGAGAAGTTAATTGTTTGGCATGTACAATACATTTATTCTGATAGGACACAAAGGATTTTCTCACTCAGGTCCTTCAATAGCATTATGTCAAGGTCCTTGAGCACAGAGTATTAATGGCATCACCCTCTCTTCAGAATAGTCCCTTTAACAACAGAGTCATTATTACAATGTACACTAAATAGCAGTGGCACAACTGTGACAGTAATATAGTGACACACAGTCTTTACTTACAAACAGCAGTCATTACTTTGTTTTAATGAAAAATAGGGTTTTCTATAGAACAAATCCTCTGAACATTAACTTTCCTTTGCGTATGGTTTCTCAGACCGTTCCACATAGTGTAGTACAATGGCACACATTCTACCTATGGTTGGCCTTCTAGTTTCTTCATTAATTTTCACCCTATTTATCCCTTGTCTTCCTTTGCCTTATTTGAAGGCGCTTCCTCCTTATCCCTCCACACTTGTAGTCTTCATGACTTGTTGATGTAGGGTTTGAGTTATGATTGGAACAAGGATACAGTTTGGAGGTTATGTTGGAAATGGGGGTGGGGGGCATATCAAGAGTGTGGGGTTTTAAGTCAGGCTGATATGGGCAGGTCATATTGTCATATTCCAAGTGGGGGTGGTTATGTTGACATTGGAGGGGTCATGTTGAGAGGGAAGACAGCATGGGGAGAATCATGGAGAGCAGTGGAAGTCAACCTGGTCCCTACCACCCACTAATGGATGATTCAAACTTTCATCTTGGCACTAGGTAAACGTCACATGCCGGAGATCGGCAGCACCACTCTTGGCTGGATGGAGAGCTGGTGAGAGAGCTTAGGGACAGCAGTCAGTACCGGATCACTATCTAGTAAGTCCAGAGTGATACATAGCTAGGGACAGCAGTCAGGACCGGATCACTATCTAGTAAGTACAGGGCGATACATAGCTAGGGACGGCAGTCAGGATTGGATCACTCACTAGTAAGCACAGAGTGATACATAGCTAGGGACAGCAGTCAGGACCGGATCACTATCTAGTAAGTACAGAGCGATACATAGTTAGGGACAGCAGTCAGGACCGGATCACTTTATAGTAAGTACAGAGTGATACATAGCTAGCGACAGCAGTCAGGACCGGATCACTCTCTATTAAGTACAGAGTGATACATAGCTAGGGACAGCAGTCAGGACCGGATCACTATCTAGTAAGTACAGGGCGATACATAGCTAGGGACAGCAGTCAGGACCGGATCACTAGCTACTAAGTAAAGAGCGATACATAGCTAGGGACAGCAGTCAAGATCGGATCACTATCTAGTAAGTACAGGGCAATACATAGCTAGGGACAGCAGTCAGGACCGGATCACTATCTAGTAAGTACAGAGTGATACATAGCTAGGGACAGCAGTCAGGATCGGATCACTATCTAGTAAGTACAGAGTGATACATAGCTAGGGACAGCAGTCAGGATCGGATCACTATCTAGTAAGTACAGAGCGATACATAGCTAGGGACAGCAGTCAGGACCAGGTTACTATCTAGTAAGTACATGGAGATACATAGCTAGGGACAGCAGTCAGGATCGGATCACTATCTAGTAAGTACAGAGCGATACATAGCTAGGGACAGCAGTCAGGACCAGGTTACTATCTAGTAAGTACATGGAGATACATAGCTAGGGACAGCAGTCAGGACCGGATCACTATCTAGTAAGTACAGGGCAATACATAGCTAGGGACAGCAGTCAGGACCGGATCACTATCTAGTAAGTACAGGGCGATACATAGCTAGGGACGGCAGTCAGGACCAGATCACTATCTAGCAAGTACAGGGTGATACATAGCTAGGGACAGCAGTCAGGACCGGATCACTGTCTAGTAAGTACAGGGCAATACATAGCTAGGGACAGCAGTCAGGACCGGATCACTATCTAGTAAGTACAGAGTGATACATAGCTAGGGACAGCAGTCAGGATCGGATCACTATCTAGTAAGTACAGAGCAATACATAGCTAGGGCAGCAGTCAGGACCGGATCACTCACTAGTAAGCACAGAGTGATACATAGCTAGGGAAAGCAGTCAGGATCGGATCACTATCTAGTAAGTACAGAGCAATACATAGCTAGGGAAAGCAGTCAGGACCGGATCACTATCTAGTAAGTACATGGAGATACATAGCTAGGGACAGCAGTCAGGACCAGGTTACTATCTAGTAAGTACATGGAGATACATAGCTAGGGACAGCAGTCAGGACCGGATCACTATCTAGTAAGTACAGGGCAATACATAGCTAGGGACAGCAGTCAGGACCGGATCACTATCTAGTAAGTACAGGGCGATACATAGCTAGGGACGGCAGTCAGGATTGGATCACTCACTAGTAAGCACAGAGTGATACATAGCTAGGGACAGCAGTCAGGACTGGATCACTATCTAGTAAGTACAGAGCGATACATAGCTAGGGACAGCAGTCAGGACTGGATCACTATCTAGTAAGTACAGGGCAATACATAGCTAGGGACAGCAGTCAGGACCGGATCACTATCTAGTAAGTACAGAGTGATACATAGCTAGGGAAAGCAGTCAGGACCGGATCACTATCTAGTAAGTACATGGAGATACATAGCTAGGGACAGCAGTCAGGACCGGTTCACTATCTAGTGATTACAGGGTGATACATAGCTAGGGACAGCAGTCAGGACCGGGTCACTATCTAGTAAGTACATGGAGATACATAGCTAGGGACAGCAGTCAGGCAACATGTTTTTATTATGTAAAAAAACAATACAGATGCTAATTTATTATTTTTACATGCAATTATCTACTATTTTAGTTTCTAGTGATTTACTTTCTGAAGAAGACATGGACTGCACAAGAAGTTTATACTTGCACAAAAGGAGCGTTGATTCTACAAATGCCAGTGCATTCAGTAGGGACAATGGAATGCTGATTGGGTTACAAGAACAAACCCTGCTGAGACAGAATCTGTAGTCAAGAAAATGGAAAACTGCAGCAAATAATACTTTTATTTAAAATTTAAAAATGTAAAGGTTTTGTTTACTTTTTTTTTACTTTCTAAAAACATTTTGACCACTGTAAAGTGTTGTTATTCTAAAGACTATATAAAAAAGGGGGTCAGGACATTTCCTGTTATCAGCCGCCAGTGCACTGCAGACTTTGTTGTATTTGTTGTTAGGGGTTAGAGTTTCAGTATTAGGGTTTAGGTCTAGGGTTTAGTGCTAGGGTTAGGGTTTAGGGATGGGGTTAGGATTTGGGGATTAGGGTTAGGGTGTAGGAGTTAAGGTTTACATAGTTACATAGTTACATCGTAATTGAGGTTGAAAAAAAACTTGTAGCCCATCAAGTTCAACCTTTTAAGATCTCCTCTGATCTGCAATATGCGGATTAGTTGTTAATTGACCCAGAGGAAGCCAACAGAAAAACGGTGAAACTTTGCCAATTGTATCAGAAGGGATAAAAATGAATTCCTTCCTGACCCCAGTTCATAGTGATCAGATTCCAATCTGGATCAATACTCCCTCTCTAATTAACCAGGATAACCCTGAATGCCCTTTTTAATTAAAAATATATCAAATCCCTTTTTAAAGTTATCTATCGAATCCGCTGTCACCACCTCCCTTGGTAGAGAATTCCACAGATTAACCAACCTTACTGTGAAGAACCCTTTTCTTTCTTTATGGAGGAATCTTTTTTACTTCTAACCTTAAAGGATAACCTCTTGTCAATTGAAAACCTCTTGGCACAAAAAGCTCACTTGACAAATCTTTATACTGACCCTGGATATATTTATATAGGGTAATCATATCCTCCTTTAGACGCCTTTTTTCTAGAGAAAATAAGTATAATTTGGTTAGTCTTTCTTCATAACTTAGCCCCTCTTTTCCCCTTATTACTTTTGTTGCCCTCCTCTGTACCTTTTCCAGCTCTAAAATGTCCTCTTTATGAATTGATGCCCAAAACTGTACTCCATATTCCAAATGAGGACGTACTAAAGATTTGTATAGTGGCAGAATAATATCTGCCTCCCTTGCTTCTATACCCTTCTTAATACATGCTAATAGTTTATTTGCCTTTGCAGCTGCTGCTTGGCATTGCTTCATTAAGTTTATAGATTGCATGGTTATTTTTCTTTCCCAGATGCATAACCTTACATTTATTCATATTAAATCTCATCTGCCATTTAATTGACCATTTCTCTAATTTATGCAAATCCCTTTGGAGGTAAAGTACATAAGTTTCTGATTTAATTACCTTGTACAACTTCGTGTCATCAGCGAAAATGGAGACACTATTTTCCTTAATAAATATGTTAAAAAGGAGAGGACCTAATACTGAACCCTGAGCACCCCACTTACCACATTAGTCCAATCGGAGTATGTTCCATTTACAACAACCCTTTGTTTCCTGTTTTTTAGCCAGCTCTCAATCCATGTGCAGATATTTACTGCAATTTCTGTATCCCTTAGTTTGCACAATAGTCTCCCATGTGGCACTGTATCAAAAGCCTTTGCAAAATCTAAAAAGACTACATCCACTGAGTTGCCTTGTTCCAGGTTCCTACTAACCTCCTCATAGAAACTAATTATATTTGTTTGACACAACCTATCCCTCATAAATCCATGTTGGCTCCTACTTATAATGCTATTTGAATAGACATACTTTGTATATTACCCCCTATTAACCCTTCTAAAAGCTTTCCCGCTACAAAAGTGAGGCCTACTGGTCTATAATTCCCCGGATTTGCTCTTGCCCCCTTCTTAAATATAGGTATCACCTCTGCTTTTTTACAATCATCTGGTAGTGATCCAGTGTTGAGTGAATCTTGAAAAATTAAATACAATGGTTTGGCTATTACAGAACCCAGTTCCCTCAGTACCCTTGGATGTATTCCATCAGGACCTGGGGCTTTATTGACATTTATTTTTTCCAACCTCTTTTAGTTTTCTTCCTGCGTTAACCCAATTATTTGGTGAAGGTAGTGTAGCACCATTATGTTGCAGTGTCCCAACCACTGGTACCTCCCTTGTGTATACCGAAGAAAATAACCTATTTAGCTCATCTGCCTTTTCCTGGTCACTAATTATCAGACGGCCTGTGTCACATTGTAATGTTCCTATAGCTTCCTTACTCGCCTTCTTCCCATTAATATACTTTAAAAATATTTTAGGGTTAGTGTTACTCCCTTTTGCAACTTATTTTTTATTTTATTTTTTAGCCAGTCTAATTGCCCTTATGCTGCCTTGTTGATTTCCTTGTACTACTGTAAAGCAGTCTCTGTCCCCTTGTTTTTGTATAATTTAAATGCCTGTCTTTTACTCTGTATCTTGATCTTTAAATCATTGTTAAGCCACATTGGATAAAATTTACTCCTTTTACTTTTATTCCCAGTCGGTATATGCCGATGTGTATGTATATTTCGTACGGATTTAAATGTTGTCCATTTATGTTCAGTATTTTACCTGCCAGTTCTCTGTCCAAGTCTGTACATTGTATTGCTGCCCTTAGACCGTTCAAATCTGCCCTTTTAAAATCAAGAGTTTTTGTTGCACCTTACAGTTTTTTTTTTATTCAATCTCAAATGAGACTGTGTTGTGATCACTGTTTCCCAAAGGTTGCCCTATTTCAACATTTGATACTATATTGATATTACTTGTGATAACTAAATCCAAGATAGCCTAATTTCTAGTGGGCTCTTGTATAACCTGGGCCAGATAATGATCCCTGAGCGTACTCAAGAACCTGCTCCATTTACCCATACTACTGGTCTCATTTATCCAGTTTATTTCAGGGTAGTTAAAATCTCCCATTATTAGAACTTGCCCGTGCTTAGCTGCATTTCCAATCTGTAACAATAATTGTATTTCCTCACTTTCAGCTATATTTGGGGGTTTATAGCATACTCCAACCAATATTCTTTTGGAATTTGCTGCTCCGTTATTCAACTCTACCCACAAATATTCAACATTACAGCTAGTTCCAGCATAAATATCTTCTCTGACTATAGGTTTAAATTCAGGCTTAGCATACAAACAAATCCCTCCTCCTCTTTTACCATTGCCCCTCTCTTTCCTAAGAAGGTTATAACCATCCAGATTAACAGTCCAGTCATGAGATTCATCCCACCATGTTTTGGTAATGCCTATTAAATCCCATTTTTCGTTAATTGCCAATAATTCAAGCTCTCCCGTTTTTCCTGGCAAGCTTCTGGCATTAGTAAGCATACATCTTATGTTATGAGTCTGCAGTTTTGAGGTGCCTGCCTCTGTACTTGAATTACTTAGTAACACCTCCCTTTCGACTATACTAACCCTCCCCCATCTCCTCCGCCATGAGTAGTTAATTCATCCCTTATCCCCTCTACACTTTCTACCCCATGACTTCTATCTAGTCCCTCCCCCCCACCTATTAGTTTAAAAACTCCCCCAGCCGTTCTACCATCCTTTTCCCTAGCACAAAAGCTCCCTCATCACTAAGGTACAATCTATCCCTGTTATAGAGATTGTACCCAAATGAGAAGTCAGCCCAGTGCTCTAAAAACCCAAACCCTTCCTTAGTGCACCACATCTTTAGCCACGCATTAACCTCCCTAAGCTCCTTCTGTCTCCCTGGGCTAGCACGTGGCACTGGTAGTATTTCAGAAAATACTACCTTGGAGGTCCTTCCCTTAAGCTTATTCCCTCATTCTTTAAAATCATTCTTTAGGACACTCCATCTTCCACTAACTTTGTCATTGGTACCAATATGTACCAAGACCGCCTGTTCATTTCCAGCTCCTCCCAATAATTTATCTACCCAATCCACAACATGCCGAACCCTAGCACCCAGGAGACAGCAAATAACCCTGTCTACCTTCCTAATAATAGAGTCCCCTACCACCAAAACCTGTCTGTTGCACTGCCTATTCTGCCCTCCTACTCCTCCAGTAAAACTGTTCTCCCGGCTGTTAGAGGGAACAGCTTTATCTGGCATTGCCATTCCTGAAAGGACATCCCCAACAGTTTCACTCAATCTGGCAAATCTGCTGGTGTTTGCCAACTCAGTATTGTCCTGCATTCTGCTCCTGTTCCCCCTGCTTCCCCTTCTAACTGTAACCCAGCTACCTCCCTGGACATCCTCACTAGCCCCAGCTCCACCCTCCATGCTAGGCCCAGCTCAACTGTGCTCCGTGAGCACCAACCCCCTTTCCAGTGGAGCAATATCAGAACGTGCTGCAATTCTCCTCTCCAGATCTCCAATTTGAGCTTCCAGAGAGGCAACATGCTCACACCTCTCACAGAGGTATGGACCCTGGATCATCTGTTCCAGTATTGCATACATATGACAGGATGTACACTGAGTGAGGTCGCCACTTGTCTGAGCAAATCAGATGCAGTCACACACTAGGCCCAAACTTATATGCAAGGTTAGGGTTAGGGTTTAGTGCTAGGGTTTATGGTTATGATTTAGGGCAAGGGTTAGGGATGGAGTTGGGATTAGGGTTTAAGGTTAGGGTTTATGGTTTAAGATTTAAGGGTTAGGGTTTATGGTTATAGTTTAGGGGTTATGGTTAGGGATTAGGTTTTAGGGTTCTGGTTTAGGGTAGTGCCAGACAACGAGCTCTATAGTAAAAGAGTGGCGCACGCAGCACTGGTAGCGGACAGATAACAGGACATATTGAGCCTTCAGAAAGTTATATTGAAAGTAGAGAAGGTGAATGAAGCACTATGCTAACATAAGGAAGATTTTAGCTTACGCTGAAGTAAGAAAATGGGTAATTTGTTAAAATGGTAACTTTCAATTCCAGACTACCACCATACAGCTATACAGGAACAGGGCTAATATTTACTTGACCATCACACAAATCCCTACACTGGATGTGAGATCGGTCAGTTGTGTAAGGGTTAAAGCATATTTTAGTGTGCTGCCCCATACAAAGCTTAGTGACTGCACACGTCATAAATCATGCAATCATATGGTGAAATTTAATTTACTGGGATAATTTTTTTTTATCCCATGAAACAAGTTCTGTAATAAATAATCTGACTTTCTACAAATCACCAGCAGGTTAACATCTCGGTGTGACACTGCTGTTATTAAGTTAGTCCTTTGCACCCATTTCATATGATTAATCACAAGCTGTCATCTTTTCCCCATAACAGGAACACCTCCAGAATTTGCACACTATTTAAACTATGAAGTAAATGATGAGGTCTTAGATTTGGCATTGATAACTGGCAGGCGTTTTTAAAAGTATACAAACTAAGGAGGGTGTGCTAAAAATAGGCCCGACAGGATTAAACACATCTTAAAGAAAGAGTTATTATATCTTTGCATGTACAACTCAAATGCTACCAGTAAAAAGTAACTTCTCCAAAGATATTGTAATACTGCAATAGGAGGAAGACGGATGGAGCAGCACTGCAAAGAAGAATTAGCCACGTTTCTTATAAGGAAACAGTAAATGTTATAAATATAGTATTTTTTCAATAATGTAGGTTGTAACAGGTACTTTATCAACTTAATTTGATTAAAAAACTGCATGTTCTTGTAATATTCATCTATCCACTCTAGTTTTTTTTATCTTTGCTAATCTTGCAGTTTGTTTGTTTGTGTCGCTCTTGGTATTCATGGCAGAGATACTGGAGTGGGTTCCTATTTCCTTCTCCAGTGGGACACAGCATATATATATATGTTATAAGCTAAATATGATCATCTGTATATCCTGGTGCATAACACCCTATCGACATATTAATTAAATTAAAAGCTCTGAAAGCATTTTATTGCATAAAGTTGGGTATTTTAATGGTAAATGTAGGACAAGGAATGGGGTCAATAAAAATATTGCCATAATGTATGGAATAACAAGATCCCTATAATGAGTAAGGCTATTAACATTATGTCATTATCCTTTTCTTAACATGGACATCTAGAAATGTAAGTGTGTAGATCCAGCACACCAGTACACCAAGCAGGCTCCCTATTTGGGACAGCAATCAAGATATAACCGGAACACTAAAACCCCAAGTACTTCCCTTGCTTGAAGCTGATACAGCCGAGTGATGGCGCAGTGTGGCTGCAGCTTCTTATCTAAGTGTTATACTTCAAGTTATTCCTCAAGCCACATAGTGGCATGGAGTATCACCTAAGAAGATGGGCAATAATATATTGCAGAACACTACTATTATGAGGATGTCCATGGAAGAATTTTGTTTTTACACTATAATTTTTTATATATATATGGGTGTTTATTATTCAGTAAACCTAGGATTACAGCTGGACAAGCAATATGAGGAATACTGAATAGCATTTCATTTGATTGGTATATTCTATGGTATAGGGCAATATCATGGCAATAGCCTTACTCATTATAGGGATCTTGTTATTCCATACATTATGGCAATATTTTTATTGACCCTGTTCCTTCTCCTACATTTACCATTAAAATATCCAACTTTATGCAACAAAATGCTTTCAGAGCTTTTGCTCTATTTATATGGTCCCTAGGTTTCACTGCACCATTATAGAATTATCACATATATAGTTGTGAGCATACGAGCCGTTGTTCACGCTTGCGGGCTTGCTAAGCGAGGGCCGCAGTTGCTGGCAAGGAGCGCCTTTGCAACTACGACCCTCGCAACATTTACGTCATTACGCAAGGAAAATACGAGACAGGTTACGAACCATTACAACCTCGCAAAAATCGGCCGCAACACGCGCACATGAAAACATGAAAAATACAACAAATACACACAAATACATAAAAAGCTTACTTCCAGGAAAAGGGAGCATCCAGGACCTCGAAAACTAAAGTTACACCTCAATTTAACTCAAATTAAAAGAGTTTAGACACTAAAAAATTCTCTAAGCGAGAGAAAAAATGGCCGCCAAACAAAACGAAAACGAGGCTACAAGTCCCTAAACACGCAAAACACCACCAAACAGCTACGGATATTCCGAAAAACTCGCATGACATAGAAAACGAAGGACGCTAAATCAGCCACATTATATACACCAAACACCATTAGCTCCCTTACAATTTCATTGCCGCCATTTTTTGACGGGCAATTCGCTAGTTTTATTATAGTTTTTATAAAGAGCAGCGCTTTTGATGATTTTTAAAATATCCTAAAAATGTAATTTAATTAATATATATGTATGTATATATATATAGTAAATAAGTAGTACATCTTTGTTCACATTTTAATGTCTATAACAAGTTAAAAAATCTGCTTTCAGCTTGGAATTCCGAGAAAAACAGTTATTAAACTACATTCTGAGGAGCTGAGCTGGGACTTGCAAATGTCCCCACAAATGCCTCGCTCTCTAATCCTTAGCCATTATATATATATATATATATATATATATATATATATATATATATATATATATATATATATATATGAGCTCCTGCTCATTCCCGCCTGCCCCTCTTGATCCCCCTTCTGATCCTCCCCTGCCCCTCTTGATCCTCCCCTCTTCCTCTATTGATCATTCCTTGGCCCCTCTTGATCTCACCCCATCCCCCATCTGTGCTTCCTACCTCATCAGCTCTCCTCCCGCACTGCAGCCTTCCCTTGCGGTGCGTGTGTTACGTCACTGGGATGCGCCGGAAGGCGAGATGCTGTTCGGGGACGTGCTGCTCGTGCGGTAGGAAGCGCCAATGGGGGGATCAGGAGTGGGGGGATCTAAAGGGGGGGATCAGAGGGGCCAAAGGGGGAATCAGTAGGGGGGATCATGAGGGGGAGAGGATCAAGTGAGGCAGAGAGAGCATCAGAAGCAGAGCCTGGGTGCATTGCACCGAGTGCACCGGTGGTGGCTCTGCCACTGAAAGTAGTTTTTTGTGTCTGTAATTTGGTCAACCTCAGCTCTTGGAAAAATGTATCTTTTTCCAAGTGAAATTGGACACAGGAGCAGAGACAAGTGGCAGTGTTGATGTATTTTGCTAATCTTGGTGCAGGTGCTGCTTACCTCCTCCTGTGCTTAGCAAAACACTTGGGGAATAATGCTGCCTATTTAACTTATTTATTAGACTTGTAAATGAATCACTACTTGCCAAGAATCATAGTTCGGTACTTGCTACAGTTACCGCTGCATCTTGCATTTGCTTTCATCAAACTTTATAAAGTAATTTTCATGGACATTGAAAATATACATGCATCGTTTTCAGTCAGATGTCATTCCTAATTATACCACAAATGGAATTGTCCTTTCTCCATAACTGATAGCAAGTAAACTGGGTAGCCAACTTGCTCTGGAGGCTGTTTTCACATGTGTATATATATATATATATATATATATATATATATATATATATATATATAGTAAATAGTACATTTGTGTTCACATTTGAATGTCTAAAACAAGTTAATTTCGAGAGATACAGTTATTCCACAGCATTCTGGGAACCTGTGCAGGTACATAGCATTTGCCTGCTGTATTACATAGCTTTAAGCAAATCTCAGGATGGTTTATGCACAAGTAAGGAAACCTACCCACAGACAACTGTTTCAAGGTTACTGGCTCTCATCAGCCTGGGGACGGCTCCTAGCTTGTGTAGTAGATTTTTTTTAAGGAGGTAGTTTACCACAACAATAATTTCAATTTGAATGTCTAAAACAAGTTAAAAAACGTATTTACTGCTCAGAATTGCAAGAAATACAGTTATTACACTGCACTCTGGGAACCAGGGCAGGGACATGCAAATGCGACCGCAAAGGCTTCACTCTTGTAAACCAAAACGATTTGAAACTGTAACCTCGAAACAGCTGTCTGTGGGTAGGTTTCCTGGCTTGTGCATAATCCATCCTGGGCTTTGCTTAAAGCTTGTGCATAATCCATCCTGGGCTTTGCTTAAAGCTAATACAGCAGGCAGATGCTTAAAGGAAGCAATTTTTAACATGGTATTGGATTACAAGAGCAAAGCATTTGTGGGCACATTTGTATATCCCTGCCCAGGTTCCCAGAATGCAGCGGAATTACTGTATTTCTCTGAATTTGTTAAGGCTCTTTCTGAAAACTTAGATCTGCAGTGATTTCTGTTCAGTATTATACATAATATGTAAGTATTCATTACACATTTTTTTTTTTTTTCATAGATACATAATAGGGAGATGATAGCTAGGTGTAAAATGTTATCATTCATAAATGTCATGTTTGGAGATATAGCACCCAACCCTATATATCATCACTATAATTACCATAGAACTGCACTCACCTCTCCTGCCTGAGTTACCCGGGGCTGAGGGTTTATCAGTTACTGAACCTTCAGAGAAAAAAAAGAGAAAGAAGATAAAATAAAACATAATAAAATGTTTATTAACTCTACTTTAAAACACTCACTTTTGTGGGACATCTGCTAGCAGACAAATTCATGTACTTTTCGCCATATATTTTAGGGGGTGTCGCTTGTACAAAGAAAATCAGGAACACCTACAGTACATTTTAGATAAAATAATTCAATTAACTTTTTCCAACTTCATACACGTTCGCTGGTAGTTTTATCTGAAAACGGAATATTCCAGAGTTATTCTATGGCTCCCGGCTACTGACTCGCACCCAGGAGGTTTGCAGACCCCTCTGCATATGCCCCCCTATCCTATAAGCCTAGGTATCCCCAGGCATCCCCACTCAATACCTGCTACCTCTATAAGCCATGGGGATCCCCTGGGACACCCCCTCAATACCTGCTACCATCTATGAGATGTAACTATGGACCCCCATGGTACCTAATATTAATTAAAATCAGTGAATTATGATTGGTTAGATTTTTAACCAATCAGATATATTTTTTATAGAGTGGAGAGATTTTTAGGCTGAAGCCCATTTCCACAGACCAAAGATGAGGAACAAGGGCTTTAATTAAGGAAGATGAGGACAGCATCTCCAATCAACATGGAAGTGACTGCTTATCCAGGGCTGAAGAGTGAGGACAAGGAGTTCACTCGGCTCAATTCCTATGGGAGCTATGGAATGTGGGCCATATATTCGACACTACCATATCATGGAAAAAAATTATATACTGTGTACAGCTAGCCGGATACTACTGTCTGCAAGCATAGGAGACATGGCAGACCTTCTCTCAGTATCCACCCGACCAGTAGCAGTTGGCAATCAGCACCTGGACACTCACCAATAAGAAACACTGGCCCCTGGCAAAGGTACGACATATAAAATTATATCACAGCCTATAAGAGGCAGCAATAAAACAAGCACCAGACCCCAACTATGAGATGCCAGATCTTCTTCTAGGAACACTTTCTAAGCATCGACTGGAAAACCCATCCAAAGCCATGCAGCTTAAATGTTGAACTTGGCTCAGTTCACCAAGCAAACCACCAAATATGGAGAAGCCCATTGGTACATCCGTAAAATGTGGTACTGCAGGTAACACTAAATGGGCATTACTGAAAATCCTCTCCAGCCATTAGCCTCCCTAGCTCTGTGACTACATGATATATTTGATATGCACTGTATCAGATGCAGAGACCTATGGTCAGCAGCTGAACGATACACCTCTCTACACTCTCCCTTAATGTATTGCAAGTTTTTATCAAAGAAAGTGTCTTGTCAACTGTCACACTGTAATGGCGCCTGAAGCTTGTTTATTTAACAAAAAATGTGCAATAAGCATTGCCATAACTTCATGTTCATGCTTTTGCTATAAATATGGGGGTACACAGACTTCTTCCTTGTACAAAAAATCTCCAGGCGCCATGCCTCTCTTGCAATCCTGCTGCGCCGAGATTTGTTGAAGTCCCTCGGTCTTGTGTGATTGAACATCTAAAACTAAGCAAATAATAGAACAGTGCTATATGATTATTATTACTTGTGTTTGCTTGATTTGTCAGGGTTGGATACATCCACCACAAGCCAAAAGTAACTGCGTGAGTAAGAGTTTTGGTGGAAGCCTCACCACATTGGTAGATGTGCACACAACTGATCCAACACAACTTGTCCTACGTTGAGAACATCTGCAAGGAGCAATCGAGAAGCCATTGCCATTACACTGCTGGTTCATACACTGGCATTGTTTCACATCTATTTACACAATTCTAAACATCTTTACAGTCCTAGGACCCATCACGATGCATTCCAAACCAATGCTTACCCATCCGCAAAACAGGCCGTAAAACATATGCTGTACTTATACCTGAACATACAGGAGTCTTGTTCTGGACTGATGATCCACTTATAGGTTTTCCATCTGTGGTGACACACCAGCAGTATCCTGTGTATGTATGGCATTGCACCTGTCAAATGGAGCGGGAAAGTGTTAGGATCAGACCCTGCAGATCTATATCTAAATTTCCCTTTACACCCTTATATCCTCATGTTCTTCCCCTATCACATCTCACAATTATTTGTTTTTAAAGAAATGTTGATCTAACACAGGAAATGGAGCAATGCAATAAAACACAGTAACTCAGGAAAGAGCATCCATTATATAATCCATAATGTGGAACCTCTATATTCATCATTAATCCATTCCCGCGATGGACGGATAATACATTGGAAGGCACTGTAAAGAACAGTGCGCCGTCATCAGGGCGCTGACAAATGCGCATGCCCACACCTGTGGGCCAGAAAAGAGCTCGCCCGACCACTGCGCCACCTTGCTTCCCAACTGCACGACCCATCACCTGCACCCTACACCCCTCACTCTGTCTCCTTACCCCATCCCCTCTCTCCCCTGCACCCATCCTCTCTCTCTGTCCCCTGGACTGTCTCCTCACCCCATCCTCTCTCTCTCTGTCCCCAGGTCCCATCCTCTCCCTCCCTCCCTCCTGCACCCCAACCCCTCCCTCTGTCTCCTCACCCCATCCCCTCTCTCCCCGGCACCCATCCTCTCTCTCTGTCCCCTGGACTGTCTCCTCACCCCATCCTCTATCTCTCTATCCCCAGGTCCCATCCTCTCTCTCCCTCCCTCCTGCACCCAACCCCACACTCTGTCTCCTCACCCCATCCCCTCTCTCTCTATCCCCAGGTCCCATCTTCTCCCTCCCTCCCTCCTGCACCCAACCCCTCACTCTGTCTCCTCACCCCATCCCCTCTCTCTCTATCCCCAGGTCCCATCTTCTCCCTCCCTCCCTCCTGCACCCAACCCCTCACTGTGTCTCCTCACCCCATCCCCTCTCTCTCTATCCCCAGGTCCCATCTTCTCCCTCCCTCCCTCCTGCACCCAACCCCTCACTGTGTCTCCTCACCCCATCCCCTCTCTCTCTATCCCCAGGTCCCATCTTCTCCCTCCCTCCCTCCCTCCCTCCTGCACCCAACCCCTCACTCTGTCTCCTCACCCCATCCCCTCTCTCCCCTGCACCCATCCTCTCTCTCTGTCCCCTGGACTGTCTACTCACCCCATCCCCTCTCTGTCCCATGCCCCCATCCCCACTCTCCTTCCCCTGCACTCCAGTCCCTATCTGACCTTCTGCCTTCCAGCCTGCAGTCACAGTCTCTCTGGCAGATGGGATGCAGGGTGGCGCGCAGTTGTCGGGCTAGCTATTTTCTGGCGCACATTTTTTTTCCATAGGAATTAACTAAAATTGTAATATGATGTTCCCAGCCCCGAATCTGATACATAAATAAATAGAAAATGTAACCAGAACTTTCCCATTACTGAGCAGCGATGATGGCAGAAGATGAAGAGGAGCAAAGGAATTATTGTTTAGAAGGGGAGTCGCCTTCCATTAAACATCAGGTAATTCTGGTGATCGATATCTTTCCCGACAATTCACCAGCACCTGATTTAGCAAAGAACTTGCCCAATGTTGTCTTTTTTTTTTTTTTGTATGAATTTATATTTTTTTGCCAAAAAATTGACTTAATATTGGATTTGACGAAATAGAAGCAGATGAAGAGGGTCCACTGTATTCTAAACAAGCTTTTCACACCACAAATAAAAAAGAAATGTCATTAAAAATATCTTTCTGCACTTAGAATAAAAACATAGTTATTTTGGCTGCTTAACTTTGGCACCAACAAAATATGCAGTAAAATGTCAGCTCTATAAGATAAAGTTAAAGGCCCAAATTGTATCTTTTTCTTTCCTTTGAGAATACTTGGGAGTACTTTCAAAAGACAGGAAAATATATATATATAATGTAGTATTGTATGATCTTTTTAGAGATTTTACGCACATTTGGTGGGGGTTTATAGTGCCCCAGTTATTTTACTGTATAAACAAGAAATGTGTATGCCCCCCAAAATAAATTATTAACACAAGCAGGTTGTAATAATGAAGTATTTATTTTCCCCCTATCCCTGTCGTCACTTGAATTAATACATATTGCCACAAACTGTGGTCCCCTCAGGTTATTGACTTTAAATTATATTATTGGTTTAGGTTTTATTGCTAAAATTAACATTTCTTAAAAATATTGTGTTATGAGATTCCAGAGAAATGAAGACATCCCAAGACATTTGCTGTTTATGAAGCTTGCTCGTTTCAACCTAAGACTTGAATTCCAATGGTTTGTCAGCTAGCCCTATCATCTCCCCAAGGTGGTAAAGAATTTGCCGGACACTTTATGATGCGTCTCAGAGGCTCTGAATACTTTACATAAGATGCGATCTTTAAGCAATTACAATCTCAGCAGTAGTGTTTGTTTTGGGTCTGGCCAACTTGCAAGGCAATCATTTCTAACCAGTGCTAAAATCACAACTCAACTGGCCAAAACCAACACTATACCTTCTATGCCTCTCTTTGTATATCACACAAATACATTCTTATTAGTCACTGTTGCTTTTATCATTATGTATATGTTTATTTCTGCCATAAATTATATAATATGGAATATTAATATTTGTAGCAATTTTTAGAAAAATTATATTCTATCAACACATATTTTGATGCTTACATTGACAAAAAATAAAGCAAAATGCAATAATTTTATTCTAACTATTATTATTACTAATAATAATAATAATAATAATAATAATATGTATTTATACAGGGGACCCTTGACATTTGCTGCTTTCACATTCATGGTCTTCACATTAATTTTTTTTTTTTAAATTAATTAAGTTGATATATTGTCTATGATTACTTAAAGGGGCATAGAAAGAGCGATTCTCTTTGAAGCATCAGAAAAAGTGTATTTGATAATGTGCCACTTAGTGTTTTCTTTTTTCAAACAAAGGAGTCAGAGCGGAAAAATGTATTCAGATGTTTGACTGCTCTTGGGGGCTTGCCTCTGCAAACCAATGAGATCTCACCATGTAATCCATAGAGAGGCCAAATGACCATGAATAGGGCACTAAATAAGCACATAACAGATATTTTTTAAAGAAGTTTTTAGTTAGTAAGCATCTATCCAAAATCAAGATTTTCACTAACTAAAAACTTCTTTTAAAAATATATGCTATGTGCTTATTTAGAGCCCTATTCAATTGGCCAAAATGCAATTGAATGAGGGCCCATGCCAGGAAGCAACAGTACACAACTAATGGACAGTCTTTCCTAGGTGGCCCAAATACAAGTTCTATTACACTTTGGTTACCAAATGCATCAAAGTAAGGTGATTTAAAGGACCACTGCAGTCAGTTTTGTTCCATATGTTTTTTTTAAGAACTAAACTTTCTTTGGCAAAATGTTTTTAGAAATAATACAAATCAATTATTCATTACTGCAGGGGGGCATTTTTAGTTAGCATCTTTTTTTTCTGCAGCTGTCTGTAGAGGATGTGTCCTTGTAAACAAATGGGATTTCCTTTAGATCTAATGAAAGCTCTGGCAATTTCAGCTGCCGCATTTTTATTTTGCATCTTCCTCTAGTTGGAAAGTTCTTGTTATTGTTGAAAAACTACCTAATCAACAAGTAACTTCAGCCACTAGATGAGTGGTGGCCAAACTGGAAAATGCCCAACATCCAAAGTGGCAAACAATCCTGTATAATGCACCATGTAGTAGAGACATTACTGGAGGGCAATGCTTGAATCTACTGGTGCAAGCAGCGTGCTTCTATGGTCATAAGGTGGAGAAGTATAGTATCAGATCCAATTATCTATCAAATTCTACAGACCTCTCCCATCCCTTCTTCTACTGATAAAAAAACATAATTTTCAGGAAATTATGTAAGAAAGACAACATTTATTAATTTACTCATAAACTAAGTGTTTGATACTGATTTTCTCAAGAAAACTTGCTTTCTCCACGGATTACATAGCTGCTAATACTGTCAGGTTGTTACATACTTCACACAAGTCATTTTTTTCTTGAACTGCAGCAAACCTAGGGCCTCATTCAATTGCGATGTGGGCAATTGAATAGGGGTCTAAATAAGCACATAGCATATTTTTTTTAAATAAGTTTTTAGTTAGTGGAAACCTTACTTTTGGAGAGATGCTTACTAACTAAAAACTTTGTTAAAAAAAATATGTTATGTGCTTATTTAGACCCCTATTCAATTGGCCAAATCGCAATTGAATGAGGGCCCTAGAATTTAAGAGACTAAAAACAAGCTTTCTTTTATCACCAATTGTATGCGGTTATATGCAGCCTGACCTTCTCCAGAGAGCCAGATTTACATCTTTATAGCCCCTAGGCACAGCAGGTTGCTCCCTCTTTTAAGTCTCTAGTTCCAGGTGTTCACCCCTAGTGACAAGTCTGTGAACTGAAGTATTTCCTTTTTTATCCCAAGGATAAAAAAGGATCCCAAGGTGTGAAATGAGGCACCCTTCACAGGGAAGCACCCCTAGGCAGCTACCTAGTTGGCCTAATGAGAAATCTGTCCATGCTTCTCCATCATTGTATTACAAGACATCTTATCCCATGAAGACAGTGCACTTCTATTTGTAAGATAGTAGGCAGAAGAAACAGAGGGTCCTATTCTATTGCCCAAATCATAAATGTATACACACTTATTATTAATTATTAATATCGCCACATACTCTATTAGTTACTCACAATCCAATTACAAGTCACCCTCCCACAATGACTATGGGCCATCCTAAGACACAAAGTTGGCCTTAGAACTTTTTTGTTTTTAGCACAGGTTGAATATTACGAGCTCTAAATAATTAAAAAACTGATTTCAAATAAAGTTTAACCCGCAACTGAAAAAAGTATCAAGTTTTTGTCAAAAATATTACAAGTACTAAATATGACTTGCAAGGGTGTCACAACCTACTTCTTCAATGGGGCTTGACAAGAACCTAGTTCAAGCCTACCCCAGCAGGACTGTGTAGTTCTTACTATCTCTGGTACAGAAGATGGCCTCAGGATATCAGGAACACCATGTAATCCCTTAGAATTAGGATTAATGCACAGAATGACAATTACACCTTGTCTATATAAGTAGATACCACTGACACACCTTTATTAATTGGCACATTTTATACAATTTTCTCGCACACAGGCTGGCCAATCAGTAAGCCACATCCCTAAATAATAGGCTGACCCTTGTTTACTGGGAAAACCCTGTACCTCAGATCAAATCATATCTTTAATCTCATCCTGTTATATTTAGGTGGGCTGAATGAGTTATCACCAGATAACAAACACTATACATATTAGGCTGCTCTGAGAAACCCTGTAAAAGGAGTATCTATTAGTCTTGGGTGTTGGCTGATGCAATAGCCTGCAGAATCGCTAGTATATTCTGCAGAGCAAAAAAACTATATACATACAGTATAACGTTGCAATCATATTTTAACCATAAGCACTAAGAAATACATAACCATAAGGGAGGGGAAGAGAGAGGGGGGAAGGGATGGGGAGAGAAAGGGGGGGAACATGTGTAAACTGCAATGTATGTGTCAAATACTCAGTATATATATATATATATATATATATATATATATATATTTCCCCGTTGTATACAGAGATAATTAAATGTTTTGCTCTCTGTAAATAAAGGTTAATAATTATAATAAAAACATATTAATAATAGTACTAGATGAAGGGCCAAATATGATAACTGGTTTTAAAAGTGATACAAATAGTGAGTTCATATGGGTCATGTGTATTTTATTTGCTATCTGTTAAAGAAATCTTGTAGGACATGGTTCAGAACATAGCAGGTTTAAAGCTTTTACATCATAGAAAGAGAAGTAGATACATGGAATAAAATCATAGAGGAAGAGATTAATTAAAAAAAGAAAGTTGTTTAGTCATTTAGTCATGTCCAATTCTCTGCGACCCTATGAACTGCAGCATACCAGGCACAATCATTGTGACTCTGATTGTGCTGATCCATAAGGTTTTCATGGCAACTATACAGGAGTGGGTTGCCAGTTCCTTCTTGTCTGAACGCTCTGTTATGACATGCCCATCTTGCTTCACTGAAGTAAAGCCCCTTCATCATGACAACATAGTGACCCAGAAGGGGTAAACGGACATCAAAGTTATCAAAACAGCTGTGTACCATTAGAGAGAGACGTGAAAAGTTGTTTATTTTTTCAAAGAGCAAGTTCCAGCTAAACTAAATTTCTTTTATAATAAAGATCACTACTAGAGAAGATTAACTAGGTAAAATGTATGAATCTAGCCTAGTTTGCTAGTTACTTCCACATGTTTGTGGAGAACAGGAGCCATCATTAAAATTCCCATTTCTGTCAATGACACTTTGAATGCTGAGTGGATTGTATCAAAAGGCCAAGAGCCATTTAAACTCTAGTAAAACAAAGTGCTAAAACTTTTACATATATCTGAACTTCCATAAAAGTACCCATTCATATCATAGCAACCTTTGTTTATTTGAAATTTTCCTTAAAAATGCTCAATAATTGACTTAAATAATGGCATTGTTGGTTATTGCCTGTGCAGCCCTTGAAACCCTCTTGTACACTGACCCTTACATTGTAGCTTTATTGATTTCCTAGTCATAACTACCTCTGGGCAAGTTCTTCTCTTTTTGATTATCATAAATGGTCGATTCAAGTGATACATTATTGTGTGTGACGATCGACTGCTGGTCACCACTGAATACCTCTAACTGAAAGAGCTGTGTCTTCTCTATCTTCCCCTGTGTTCACTCTGCTAATTCCAGGAAATTTGAACAATGGACTGTACATATTGATAACAACCTTCCTGATGGAATTATCTAGCTGTGGACAGGAAATTCAAATAGGTTAAGTGAGTTAGCTAGTTTAGAAGGGAACTTTTAATTTGTTTAAGTGTGTGAAGCAATTACCAGCTCACCCTGTGATGAGATTACCTCCCACACCCGTCAAGTTGGCCAATGCGTAACTGCAGAGGGCTGACTGATGTTACTGATTAATAGCAGGTAATTTAATCATGTTTGTGGGTTGAACCAAAGATGTATTGTTCTGTTTGCCTATAAATATTCTGTTGAAAATAAAGTGAACAGTACCCTCTTGGGTCAGAATACAAGTGTCTGAACTGACTTTATTGTAAGTCCTGCTGAGGAGACTATATGCCTGAGAGCTGTAGCTCTCAGGCTCGACTAGCTGACTCCAGTGATCCAGAGTTCTTGGGGTCCAGCGTTCCAGCTCCTATCCCAACCTCCCAGATCTAGAACCACAGCCTAATCAGTGGGAGTTCCAGAGCATTGCCGGCCCAGCTGGTGCGGTTCCATTGACAGGGGAGTAACCCACCTGATTCAGCGGCCATCTATATCTACTCCTGAGGATGACAGCTACTTCTGAAATGTCTGTGTGCCGATACTCCTTACTTCACAACTGTGAGAGGATCCTCAATGGTGAAGGTTGGAGGCCAGGAGGGTGTGCCATGACAGCAAATAATAGGTAATAAACTCAAGATTGTATTTTTGTGCTTTCATTTCTTAGAACATTTTGTCCATTATCAAATGTAATTCTTCAAAAGTGCATAATGTAAATATAGGATTACAGTGGTGTTTTAATATAAACTAAAGGCATACACTAAATATGAAAATGATCACAATAGGGGCCATATTCAATTCCAAGCCCGCAACTCGATCACAGACCACTGAATGTCTGTGGGTGAGTTGCGGGCACCCGTTTGTCTCCGATTGCAATGCTATTCAATTGCTCAAGCCTGTAAGTTACTGTCCCAAGTCAAAGCCGTAAACCATGCACTGGCTCGTAGAAGTTCAGGGCGGGAACACGATCAATTAAGCAAGCCCGTAACCTCCCATTTCGAATCAGCCAATAGAAACATGGAGGTTACATGTCAATCAATTAGGTTTATTATGCGATCAGAGTCTCAAACCCGTCAAACAAAAAAAGAATTATGAAAATGAATGCCAATACTGTTCTAGTAAATGTGGGTGGCCTGATATGTGTTAACTCATTGATAACCGAGATTGATTTAACCCCGAAATGAAAAATAAAAATACATTTAATATCCTGCTGATTTGCGAGCTTGAGACTGTTGTGCAATGAATTATAATGTCTATCATCACTTTCCCCGTTATTTACAGCACTGTAGTGATTTTTATTTGCATTTACAGTGCTATGATTAGGTGTTTAACCCCCTTGCGGATCCTCTCTAGCACTCGTAGGTTTTCTCCTTCCTTTGCCATTTACGGGTATGAAACCATTTGCGGGCTTGGGGAATTGTAGCAATTGAATATCGATTTGTGATTTTAGCGATCGTAACTCTTGTGAAAGTGAAAGATCAAAGGATTCGGGGGGCTGTAAGTTACAGGTTCAACCATCGCAATATTTTCACGGCCGTAACTTGTAACCCATTTAGAGCTCGCAAAAAGACGCCAATTGAACAGTAAATTAACTTGTGACCTCACTTACGGACTACCGGATCGCCCGAAACCTCAATTGAATATGGCCCTAGCTTAGCCATTGGCTGTTATCTGCCATCAAATTCTATGTTTGCATGTAAAATAAAACATGAATCTTACCAGAATAAAGAAAAACAAATATGATCTCTGTGTAGGCTCAAAGTCTGCTTTGTGCTTTTGCAGATAAAACAAATATTTTCCTATCTTGCATCCAAGAAATGAAGAAAAACTAAATCAGAGGGAAAATCTGAATTTAATTAAATATGTAATTTTACTTACATGCTTTCTGTCTTTAATATGTAGGCCTGTATTTTAGAGAGATTAAATGAGATACAGAAACAGTTTTAGGATTTGTGGATTTCTGTATAGGAATGTGTGTTTAAGGTGGAGAAATTTTACTAACAGTAAATGTTGTTGCCTTGAGGCCTTCAATGGCTGCACCAAAATTTAGAGATAGGTCTCAGTAGGAGAGAAAAGAAGGTACCAGCCAGCCACTAAAAAAATGGATTCCCAGCTCTGCCTGGGAAGCAGGACCATCATCGAGCTTGGAAGTAGGTGAGGCTATTTTGTCATTGACTTCACCCCATGTAATTGGTCCCACCCCAGAGCTTACACAGAGGTAACAGCTCTATTGTAACTTGATTGCAGCTGGGACAATGCTAGTGAGTGTCATTACAGCCCCATCCCCTTTACTGAGCATACCCAGTCTGAACCAGCACCTAAACTGTTCTAACTTTCTTCAGTCCAGCTCCCAGGCAGAGCTGGCACAAATTCTGATAAGGTGGATAGAAGCAGCTCTGCTTGAGGGGAAGCTGACAATTTAAAAAGTGACAACATTTTTAGCTTTTACTTATTTTAAATTGCATACTCGTTTATGCCCTACAAACAACCATATGAGACTTACTTGTAAATGCCTTACAGTGGTCCTTTAAACCTGACTTTATGAAATCCAGGTTGGAGGAATTCTAATATAGGCGGCATAGTAGTTGGATTCTCCTCCACAAAAGAACATGCTCATGGCACCTGGCTAAGGAAGGCAGGGTCTATGTGTGAATCAGAACTAAATTAAAAGTAAATGTATTGTTATGCAAATGAGACATCCTTTCTAGGATGGAGCCCCCAGGCAGGTGCCTTGTTCACTTAGTTATAAATCCGGCCATGGTCAGGGGAATACTCTCCTTTGAATCTCTGAGAGGCTGCGACAGAACAAATTACTTACTGGCAAATACATTTGCCAATAGTTCTTCAGAGATCTAATCATTCTCTTGTTACTTAGAAATGATGACCTTGGTAGAGTGAGACAGAGCTTGGCAGCAGCACTCTACTGAATGGCCTATGGTCGAAAGTTATGGTTTGATGATAGGAATTGAGCGAACTTGAGCCTACAGATTTAATCACTGCATTAGTAGGAGGGCTTCAGGAAAGGAGAGTTATTATAGTCTTTCTTCTTAGTTTAGTTAACTAGACTAGTTATTTTTACTCTGCTCAGTGAATTCCATTACTGAATTTATAAACTGTAAGCTAGCCAAATACTCTAATCAGGACTTCCAAGAGGTTTTCAACTGACAAGATTACATTCTTTGAGGTTAGAAGTGAAAAGATTGCACCTTAAAGAAAGAAAATGGTTCTTCACTGTAAGAGTGGTTAAACTGTGGAATTCTCTACCAAAGGTGGTCGGATTTCTGTTTGCCTTCATTTGGATCAATTAAAAATGATTTAACAATTAACAATTTTTCTGCATATTACAAAGGTCAGAGGAGATCTAAAAAGGTTGAACTTGGTGGAGTAAAAGTATTTTTCAACCTTGATGACTATGCAACTATATAACTATTTAACTTCTAGGTTATCCCCTAAAGTAATATTTGCTCCTTGAATTAGAGTCTTCATCATTATTTAAAGATAATTCCTGTTTTTGCATATGTAACTTAGAGGAAATGCATTCTCAAAAGATGTGTGTGATTGTGCACTGCTGTGAAATGCAATAACCATAACTAAACTTTACTGCTAGCAGTGCATCATAGAGGGCTGTCCACAAAAAAGAGAATTGTAAGAACAAGAGATCATCATTTTAAGATGGAGTAATGTGAGAAAGCACTACCTTAATGAAAAGAAATAAACATATAATTTAACTTTTAATAATAATTTTAAAAAGCCAAAAATGAAACAAATCACCTAATGTTAAACTACCTCAATGACTGCTAAAAGGAAATGCTATAATGAGATATCACGACTTTGTAAACTGAAACAATACACTGGTTGATTGGGTCAAAAAATAGTAATATTTAGTTTTAAGTAAGTTAATTGCAAAAGTATCCTAACTTAGTTGCACAACAATCTAACACAAAAAGCTCTAAATCAGTGGTTCTCAAACTTTTTGGGGTCTGTGGACCTACTGGTTACCTTCCAATGCTTATGAGGACCGGTCAGTGGTTCTCAAAAAATGTTTGGGTCTGTGGACCTACTGGTTACCTTCCAATGCTTATGAGGACTGGTCAGTGGTTCTCAACCTTTTTTGGGTCTGTGGACCTACTGGTTACCTTCCAATGCTTATGAGGACCGGTCAGTGGTTCTCAACCTTTTTTGGGTCTGTGGACCTACAGGTTACCTTCCAATGCTTATGAGGAACGGTCAGTGGTTCTCAAAAAATGTTTGGGTCTGTGGACCTACTGGTTACCTTCCAATGCTTATGAGGAAAGGTCAGTGGTTCTCAAACATTTTTTGGGTCTGTGGACCTACTGGTTACCTTCCAATGCTTATGAGGAAAGGTCAGTGGTTCTCAAACATTTTTTGGGTCTGTGGACCTACTGGTTACCTTCCAATGCTTATGAGGACTGGTCAGTGGTTCTCAAACATTTTTTGGGTCTGTGGACCTACTGGTTACCTTCCAATGCTTATGAGGAAAGGTCAGTGGTTCTCAAACATTTTTTGGGTCTGTGGACCTACTGGTTACCTTCCAATGCTTATGAGGACCGGTCAGTGGTTCTCAACCTTTTTTGGTCTGGGCACCTACAGGTTACCTTCCAATGCTTTTGAGGACCAAGAACATATTTAACAGGGTTACACTTCATGTGAAGAACTACATTTACGTTTAGCTTTGCACTGATTTGAATATAGTACATTTTAACTGCAAATTATTTAAGCAATTATCTATCTATATTTAGACAGACAGACATACGGCCTACATCCCGGGAGTTGCGGCCCCCAATTTCAATGACGCCCCATCTATATTCTAATATCACACAATCCTACTTTTCCCCACAATCGTACATCTGCTGTTCAAAAGGAGATGACAGAGTGTCTTAATGTAGTCGGAAACCTGGGTGGCCCATTATCTTAAAGTGACACAACAATTAACCAGTAGATAAAGCAAAGATTTGTATTTGTCCCTAATATTCTCATTTTATATCTAATATTTTGCAAAAACATTCCAGGAATTTAGACAAGATCCACCATTCTCTTGGCATCTCCACTCCTAGGACAATTACTCAAACCCGTATCGTATCTCTTGCCTTCATGCTTTTATTAAACTGGAAGTGCCCTAAAATAGCTATAGAAGTTAGACTTATGTATAAATTAGCTGAGAGATCCACCTCCTGAGATAAGGGTCTTACTCAACAGCAATTGATTAAGATTAGCAGTAGGAGAGGTAAAGAAGATATGCCCACATTATATAAATATGTATAATGATATACTTGACAATTAAATATCCCTGTTCCTATTACAAACTGGGAATACTTATTTTATGTAATTGAGCTGGATTATGAATGCATCTGATAGAGGAGAAATAGTAGTGTATGAAAACATTTTTGACAAAATAAACATTAATTAGCCTAATTAGCCAAAATTTCCTATGTTTTTTGGCATTTGCATTTAATCGTGTACATCCCCTAGAAAACTCCACCTCAGCATAACATTCAAATTCAGAATCAGGATAATATGTTGTATCATTCTTCACCTCAGTGGCTTCTGGCATGTGCTCAGTACAAGAACTGCAACAATTACTTCCTGTGCTCTGTACCAGAAAGGTCAACATATGTATCTTGCTGTATTTCCTGTGGGTACCCTGCTGTATTTCCTGTGTGTACCCGGCTTATGTAAGCGTCCTGTGGGTGTGAACCAGTGGATTTGATTTTTGTGCAAATAACTTTGTAAGTAAACTGAACTTTTCTATATAACTACTAATTCTCTTCTATCAGATGCATTCATAACTCAGCTCACTTGATTATACCACTATTAATAAAAACATTAGTTCAGCTCCTGGATCTTTCAGTAAATGTATACATAAAATAAGTAGACTAACTAGTATATCAATTTTAAGTCACTTCCACTTTGAATTTGTAATTACAACCATTTACAATGATGTTTATGTTTACAGGAGGTCCCCGACTTACAGGTGAATTATAAATAAGAACGGGCTCCCAAGGCTTTATGTAGGAGTTTGTTTCTATGTTGTTTGTTTGAATTAAAAGAAAGAGCACAATAGCAACTTATTATTACAGTACATGGGTATTATTATTATTATTATTACAGTATTACACTGTATTATTATTACCACATATGAGCCATTATAGTATTGTTATTATTACATACATATCCGACCTAAAGACTTTCTCAGGAATGTATCTCATCCATAACCTGGTGACTACCTGTATATGTATTTTTCGTTAGGTGGGACATTTTCTTTGTCACTATAATACATTTGCTCTCATTATATCCTTCTCTTCTAAATTTCTTCCTTCCTATAAAATGCTAAAATGCCTCAATTGACTTCTACAAAAGTCAAGAATATCCTATAAAACTCTCCTCTACCTCATGGCCATTCATCCTCCGCTCCTCCTTATATCTCTCTTCTTGTCTCTCACGATACCCCAGCTCATGTTCTTCGCTCCGCTCAGGTTGTCTTTTCTCACACTAAATCACAATATCAGAACAAATCCATTCTAAGCGCTATTAATGCTCAGCGTAAAATTAACCTTATTGAAAAAAAAGCCTAATTAGATGCACCTTTAGACATTTAGTAGTACAGTAGAATCCCGGTTATCCAGCACTCAACTAACCGGGACTCTCAAGCAACCGGCACCGGCATCAATTCCCCATTTTAAGTAAACTCCTGCTAAACCAGCATAACCGGCACTATCCGGAGTTCGAGACTGCAAAAAAAAAATGCTAACTTTTTTTCTAAATATTTGTTCTGGGTCTAGTTGGCCCAGTTTAGGTGCTAATGCCCTTTTAAGGGCATTTTGAGGGTTTTTGGGGGGTTTAAGGATCGTTTAGACCCTTACATTTGGGGACACCCGATTAACCGGAAACTACACTTATCTGGCAATAAGGAGTCCCCATAGGTGCCGGATAACAGAGGTTTTACTGTATTTGCCTTCCATAAGCACTTACCCCTTTACCCTAATGTGCCTGTACGCACGTGTGTACGCATGCATATTTCCAATATAACTAAACTATAAGCTCTTTGTGACAAGAACTACCTAACCTTATGGCTGTCTTTACACAAAATGTGCTTATATCATCAGGCAATGACTTAGTATTTTGTCTCTGTACAGCGCTGTGCACACAATTTTGCATGTAAAAAAATATGTTATAATGTTTAATTTGTGCTTTACATTAATGTGTAAAAGTGTTTGTTGCTTGAGCAATTATAGTGTCAAGACATTTAAAACACCAATACTGTAATTGCACCAAATTATATTTGGATCTGTTTGCTTAAATTAAGAAATCATGGCTACTAGCTCTCACTCTGTGGTTTTGGTCTTACACTTCTATGTGTGGGAGAAAATAGACAATCCTACTCATAGCTGTATTTAGTTTTTAAGCCCATTCAGATTTATTCACAATCATGGGTGGAGCTGCAATGAAATGCACTGGGGCATTTCCTTTTGCTAGATCCCCGTCACTATGCAATTGGTATTCCCAGTAGTAACATACAGATGTGAGAGCTGGACGCTAAAGAAATCTGAGCGCTGTAGAATTGACGCATCTGAAATGTGGTGTTGGAGAAAACTGCTTAGAGTCCCTTAGACTGCAAGAAGATCCACCAATTCTATAGGGAATTAAGACAAACTGGTCACTGAAAGGTTTGATCATGAGGCTACAGCTCAAATATTTTGGCTATATCATTAAAAGACAGGATTCCATAGAAAAGACTCTGATGCTGGGAAAGATTTTAGGCACACAAAGAAGGGGGAGGCAGAGGTGGAGATGGATAGATGAGGTCACTGAAGCAATGAACATGAGCTTGATGTAGATCAAAGGGGCAGTGGCTGACAGATGTGCCTGGCATGCTGTGGTCCATAAGGTCATGGAGCATCAGACACGACTGAACAACTAAACAACAGCAACAATATACAACTGTAAGTGTAGGTATGTTTAATATAAAAGGGCCTCATTCAATTGAGCAATTGTAAGTTACTGGAGCCAGTAATGGAGCCCCTAATTTGCTATTCAATTGGAGTCTTTTTGTGAGCCACAAACGGTGAAGGGTTACGGGCTTGAAATCCCTGCGGTTGTTACATCCGTAACTTTACACTCCATCTAAGTCTTTGATCTTTCCCATTCTCAAGAGTTCCAAACTCTAAAATCGCAAACCACTATTCAATTGCTACAATTCTGCACACAAATGTTTTCACACCCGTAAATGGCAAATGTATAGGAAAATCCTACGGTTACCAGATGGGACCCACAAGCGGGTTTAAGCCCTGTCCGTAGCACTGTAAATGCAAATACAATAGCAATACTGCACTGTAAATGACGGGGAAAGCGATGATAGTACTTGCACAACCGAATCGACAATCAAAAATCAAATATTTTAATGTTTCATTTCCGGGTTATATCGATCTCTGGCGATATCAGGCCACCCATCACCCATATGGACTAGAACAGTATTGGCATTCATTTTTATTATTTTGTATTTTGCAGGTTTATGAGTCCCATCGCATATGGGACCTCTGAACGCTAACTGATTGACATGTAACCTCCATGTTTTACTGCTGTAATGATGACAGTCTCATTTACCATTGGCTGTTTCTAAATGGGTAGTTACGGCCTTGCTTAATTGATCATGTTCACACTCTGGACTGCTACATACAAATGCATGGTTTACGGTTTTGGCTTTTGGCCCCTATCTTGCGGGCTTGTTCAAATGTAGCGAGTTCAAGCCCGCAGCAAGCACAAAGACTTACAGCCTGTATACCGCGAGATGCCCTTGAACTGAACTTCATGTGCCCAATGAGAAACACATTACTGATCCAACTACCCTTTAACCTGTTGTCCATGACTACTCCATATTATGAGTTGATGTCCCTTCAACCCTTTATTCAAGAACCTTATAGTTTAAGAATGATTTGATAATCCTAAATCTGGTATATACTTTTCATGCTATCCATATATTGGTGATCAGATGAAAATACTATAGCTAATACCCTATAAGTGACGGACAGTAAAGGAATGGAGACTTGGAACCTGTTGCATAAGACACAATGGGGTTGAGTCATGGAGCGTCACATGGGGAGGGGTACTTTCCAGGGCTGAAATTGAAGATTTACCCATAGGAAATAGATACCACAGTTTTTAGCCATCTGCATTACAGTTACATTTGTGAAGATTAGTGAATCCCGGGGAATGACTGGTAACTTTAGCTACGGAATATGTTGGCGCGTTACAAATAAACGATAATAACTCAATGTTGGATCTGTCCTAAACTATTCCAAATATGTAGAATTGTATTTTTTCCTTTTTGAGATAATTTCCAATGTTTCAATTGTTTGTTTTTTTCTGTTTACTTTCCTCTAAATCAATTAACAGTTAATCAGAGGAGATCTAAAAAGGTTGAACTCGATGGAGTAAAATTATTTTTCTCAACCTCAATTACTATGTAACTATGGATTCATAAAAATGCTATTTCCTTGCTCTTCAATATAGCTTTTATACACAGTCCATAACTAACAGATGGACTTTACTATTAGTAAGTAAGTGCAGTTACAGTAGGCTCTCAGATATCCGGCACCCATGGGGATTGGTAGATGAAGGATAAATGTAGTTTCAGGTTGTTTGAGAGTTACATATAAAAGAGGCCTAGATTAGCTGCACATAGGATGCTCTGCTAAGTATAGTTGTCAGTGAGGGTGTTCTAGCAGCAGCAGCTTTCACTCCTCACTTACACACAGGTACGCTTGACTGGAGGGTGCGGTGCTGAACCCAGGGAATGTAACGCCAACACTGCCCAGGCTCAGTCACTCATGTCTGTCTACTTCCAGGTAAAACTGAATAGCAGAGACGTACAGTGGATGAGATCTAGGTGCCTGTAAGCATTTTGTGGCACGACAACCTGGCTCCTGGCATTTGTTGAGCCCTTTAAATTTAAATTTTTTATTTGCAGTAAAGTATTTCAATTTTTTCTGGCGCCTTGAGTCCTGGTTGCTTGAGTTCTGGATAACTGAGAGTCTACTGTATATTTTATGACACTCTTTGTCTGTTTATTTTTAACAGGCATTTTTGAATTATATTTCATCCCATAAGTAGTTCTTTCTGCTGTTCAGCCTGCAAACATTTTTTTGGGCAAAATATATTCTTTTTATTAATGACATAAATATATTCATAGGCACAAATTGCTTCTTTAATTGCTGCAATAATTTACTGAAAAGCTTCAGTAATAAGGAGAAAATCACATTTTCCTTGGAGGTCCATTCAAATTGATATCTCCCACTCAGAATTGCAAGGCTGTTTGTTAAGTGATCCCCAAACTGGACAGAAATATTCACGTTGTCACCAGCTCAGCAAGATTTGCTGCTATAATGTTCTCTTATATAAACAGTACTGCGCGTCTCTCCATATATCACCAGCATTAGCCGTCTGTGTAGAAACGAAGTCTTTCCAGAACTCTGTCTGTGGTTTTAATCCCGTGGTGTTGAATGGTACGTGATGGGTAACACATGCTGAAATGGTCCAGGAAACGTCCCAGCTCTGCATGTGCAATTGGCTGGACAGGGGTACATTTTAAATATAGATCTTTCCAACATCAACATGTTTCACTAAACCAGACTCAAGACCGCACCAATTATCAAGAGACATCTAAAGTATTACTCTGATATATCATGTATATTCCTATTAAATAAGCATCATTAAGGAACCATGGAGGTTATATGGAGGCAACATAAGTAATCGCTTTCTCCCTGAGCATAACCCTTTCAGAGATTCTCTATAAAAAAATTGTGCAGAAAATATAAATGTTATTAGTTTTACTGTTTATGTTACCTGCTCATTAGAATACGTTAGTATTAATGAGTAGTTGGCTTCTAAGGGATAAAATAAAGATCAATTTTCTAATTTCACGTAAATAACAAAACCTCATATGAAAATGTGTGATCTTTTAGATATGGCGAAGCAGTGGCGTAGTTTGAGCTTTCTCCGCCCAGGGCTGTCCCTGAGTTTGCTATCTATCTATCTATCTATCTATCTACCTATCTATCTACCTATCTACCTATCTATCTACCCATCTATCTATCTATCTATCTATCTATCTACCTACCTATCTATCTATCTACCTATCTACCTATCAACCTATCTATCTATCTATCTATCTATCTATCTACCTATCTATCTACCTATCTACCTATCTATCTACCCATCTATCTATCTATCTACCTATCTATCTATCTACCTATCTACCTATCAACCTATCTATCTATCTATCTATCTATCTATCTACCTACCTATCTACCTATCTACCTATCTACCTATCAACTTATCTATCTTTCTATCTATCTATCTATCTATCTATCTATCTATCTATCTATCTATCTACCCATCTATCTATCTATCTATCTATCTATCTATCTATCTATCTATCTATCTGTCTATCTATCTACCTATCTATCAACCCATCTATCTATCTATCTATCTATCTATCTATCTATCTATCTATCTATCTCTCTATCTATCTCTATATATCTATCTATCTATCTATCTTTCTATCTATCTATCTATCTATCTATCTATCTATCTATCTATCTATCTATCTACCCATCTATCTATCTATCTAACTATCTATCTATCTATCTACCTATCTATCTATCTATCTATCTATCTATCTATCTATCTATCTATCTATCTATCTATCTATCTATCTCCCTATCTATCAACCCATCTATCTATCTATCTATCTATCTATCTATCTATCTATCTATCTATCTATCTATCTATCTATCTATCTATCTATCTGTGCCTGCACTTGCTCTTCTGGGAAGCTGAGAAGCAGTGAAACATCTCCACGCCAACTGGAGGTATTTACAGACTATGGAGGATCATTACTGCCATTTTTATTCTTATAATCATTATTAATATTAGTATAAATACATGCCTGTTATTATAATTGAGCAGATTAAAAAAAATTCTAGCTAAATTTGTATCTGTACCAATATCATATACCGTCTCCCACTATACTGTGACTTGCTTTCCTTAGCCCAACCCTTTAGGCCTTATTACATTTACAGAAGTTACAGAGCGATTAAATTAGAAAAGCCCGCAACGACATGGCCGGAATCCAAATCTGTAAACCATGCTTCGGCACGTAGCATTTCCGGGTGTGAACATGATAAATTATTCAAACCCGTAGTTACGGGTTTAGACGGAGCCAATAGTAAAAGAAACCATCATCATTTCATCGCTAAAACATGGAGGTTTAATTTCCATCACTTATGGTTTTGAAGTCCGAGTTGCGATCGGACCCGCATTCCAGAAATTATGCAGTATGAAAAATTCAATAAATATGATAGTCTAGTCCATGCGGGTTCTATTATATGTATTAACACATTGATTTCCGGGATCGATATAAGACGGAAATTAAACACAAATACAATAATTTTTATTGCAGATTTGCGAGCATGAAAATGTTGAGCTATTAATTTTAATACCTTTCATAACTTCCCCTGTAATTTAAAATACAGTAGTGTGTTTATACTTGCTTTTACAGTGCTACGGACAGGAGTTTAACCCCCTGCGGGTCCTCTCTAGTACCCGTAGGATTTTTGGCTACATTTGCCATTTACGGGTGCAGAAACAATTGTGGGCTTGAGGACTTGTAGCAATTTAATAGCGATTTGCAATTGTGACATTTACAAGCTTGATATATCAAAGGCTTAGTTGGATCAGAGTTCAGATTTGCACGGCCCGTAGGGTTTTTCCGCAGATGGTTTGCGAATAGCTAAAAGAGGTTTAATAGCGGTAACTTTTGCAGACTCGTTTAAGGGCTTCTGGAACTACAAATCGGCACATTTAATAGGGCCCTTGGTTTATTGCCTCTTTCTCTTTACTTTGTCCATTCTCTCTCTGCCATATTCTTTCTTCCCACTCTCTCTCTCTCTCTCTCCCTCTAACACCAATCCTCTTCCTCTTACAGAAGTCATTATATCTGTGGCTGCTCTTGGTCTTCTGTAAAATTGTGAGTACTCCCCTTCCTTCCTGCCCCTCTCCCACCTATCCCTGATTTATCTTACTTTATCGAGTCATACAAATTACCAACACATAATCAGTCACAAACACCTACTAGCAAAAATACCTAGTACATTGATCAACCTTTCACCTATTCCCATTCCCTCTATCCTTTTGTGGTACTGCACACCCTTACTATTGTACAATTCAGGCCCGTTGCACCAACTCACGGATACATTTCTTCTAAACTTCCCACCTTAACCCAGCTGCACTTTCTGGATTTCTACCTTGTCATAGTGACGGGGCTTGTGTACCTCAATGAAGCTGCATGTTATACCATGTAGCGTCACCTAAGATGGGCAGGTCATTGTAGAGGTCAGACAAATCGTAGTCCACTGGAGAAGTATCTGGCAACCCACTCCAGTATCCTTGCCATAAAAGCATTATGGAATAGCACACCCAGACACAAGAAGTGCCTGACATGCTGCATCCATAGGGCCACAGAGAGTCAGGTATGAAACAAAAAACTACAACTAACCTAAATTATTTATAATTTTGTACTTTTTCAAAATGTATTATTTTTTAATAGTCTTCTCTTCTCTGTCACTCTATCATTCTTAACTTTCACTCCTTTTCTGTCTTACTATTTCTATTCAGCTACTCTTGCCCAGGTTTTTACCTCTTCCATTCCATTTAGATTGTACGTTTGTGAGTTTTCAATCTTTGTTTTGGTGCTTTGGAAAAAATCACTATTTATGTAGGATTTTAAGATCAAAGACAGGCCCTCAATTCTTTTGTATTGTGTTAATATTACATTTTGTTTTGTAGTTAACCCCTGCATAGTGCTATGGAATATGCTGGTGCATTCCAAATAAAGGATAATAATGATAATAAAAATAATATCTTAATATTTAAACCATGTGTATATTCAAGGAATTCCCTGGTATTACCTCCTTGTATATATATGGAAGGCAAAGGCCATAAGGTATGAGTGGAAGGATTTGTTCAAAACAGCCACGTTTCATCTAAGCTTTGCACTAATATTTCTTTATTATTCACACATTTTTTACTAAATTCCTATTGACAATATCTTTATTTCCACTTAGTTTTGCCATGTTATCTGTTAAAGTGGGACAGCTATAATAAATATGTAACATTTAATAGATCCCCAGCTTCCAATAATGCCAGTAGAGGTTAGAGACTATGGCCTCCATTCCATGGCTCCCATAAAGAACTGAAGTTCACTCAAAATTCACTACCGAGCTATCATATCATATATGTAAATCTATCCTCTGAGAAATGCCATCAGAGTGATCGAAATGTCCCTAATATCCTAAGCCCTGAGTAACTGCCTGTAGCTAATTTTATCACATTGCTCCGGTAATAATACCCAATCTCTATGTAGTTTACTCAGAAGTCTTCAACCTTCAACCCCACGTAAAAGGCAGAAAAATGCCTCTGAAAAGCCTTAATGCCTCAAACTCGATTTTGTGAAAGAGCGAACATCTTAATTGCGTAAATTTAAGGCTTGATAGCTCAAATCCGACACAATTAAGGGGTTAATACCGATATCTCCTATGAAACAGATGATCCCCAGGATCCACCCTCAATACCCCTATGATCCTGGCAATGGCCATGATCCACCTTCATACCCGCTACCCCCTATGAGACTGGGTATCCCCCAACTAAAGAATAACCATGGGGTCCATGAGGAGGTAATCTATGGGCAGGCTGCCAGCACACGTTAGAGCTAGAGTGCTCCAAGCAAGACTTCCTGGGTGCAAGTCAGTACGTTTTATGGGATTCTTTTTTTTGCAGGAGCCATAGGATTTGCTTGAGAGACAAATGGCAACATGAGCTAGAAGAGAGGGAGATTGTTCTGGTGCAGAAAGGTAGATTTGGGTGTCATTTGCATATAGATGATACTGAAATCCAAAGGAACTTATTAGGTTACCAAACAAGGAAATATAGATGGAGAAAAGGGGGGCCTAGGACTCAACCTTGTGGTACGCCAACAGTCATAGAGCAAGGCGAAGAAAAGGAGATAGAGAATGAGACACTAAATGTTTGATTTTCTAGATATGATGTGAACCAAAAGAAAGCAGTGTTACGGATACCAAGAGAGCAGAGAATTTGAATAAGAAGAGGGTGGTCAACTGTGTCAAAGGCAGAAGAGAGATCCAGGAAAATAAGAATAGAGAAATCACCCTTAGATTTGGCGGTGAGCAAGTCATTAGTGACTTTAGTGAGAGCAGTCTCTGTGGAGTGTTGAGATCAGAAGCCTTATTGGAAATAAATTGGGCAAAGTGATTGTAGACGATACGCTCAAGCAGTTTAGAAACCAGGGAAAGTAGAGAGATAGGGTGGTAATTAGATGGAGAAGCTGGTTAAGATGAACTTTTCTTAAGGATGGGTGTGATTATAGCGTGTTTTAAAGATAATGGAAACCAGACAGTGCTTAGGGAAAGGTTGAAGAAATATGTGTGAGCTGGGATAAGTGTGGTAGAGAGGAGAGGGGTCAGCTGTGATGGAATAGGATCATGTGGACAAGTTGTAAGATGAAAGCTTATGGGAGCAAGAGTATTAAGGGTGGAATTTAGTTGTAATATGTGGTGGCAATGTCAGGGGAAGTGAGGGTGGTGAGAAAACTTTCAGTTTGTTATACTACAGAACTTGATCATCAGTAAATGTGATGTTGTTGATACAATTGGAGATCTGGGTAATTCTGTTAACTGGTTTGCCCAAATGGAATAAAGACAGACTTCAATAGACAATCATTTTAGTTAAATGTGATGACATTTATTCAAAATAATCAGATCTAAGATGGATAGATGCATGTCACAGAAAAAATATTAATTCATATTTTTAATCATTATATAATTGGATTGCAAGCTCTATGTGGTACTGGTCATTTTGAATAACTATATTGTTTTATTATATTCAGTTTTCTGTTTGCAAATAGCACAGTATAAAGGTATTTGGTTTTGTACACAATCTCCTTGTCTGAAACCGATGCCAAAACCATGATTGATGGAGGCACTCAGGACAATATATCCAAGACAAACTCATCATTCATCTGAACGGTGCAGTGACAGCACAGGCTCTGCCAGATCCACTGCCATTGGGGAGTAAGAGAGGGGAAGAGGTATGTGTAGTAGTAACCTGAGCTATTTTCTTTATATTAATATTACCTAAGTAACAAATGTTGTTTGTCTGGAGTTTTTAATGTACAAACCAAGTAAAACCTGGGCATCCAGTTGGGTGAGGACATTCCAAAAAAGTTTCATTTGGATGAAATTTAAGATTGCAGAATAAATACTACTTGGCTGGCTATGAGAGCAAAATGATGCTAGAAGGGTCCCAGCAGGATCCCAAATATTGTATAACTTAAAACTATAGGTAATTACAAGTATTTTATCAACTGATTGCAATTGTAACAAGCATACTGAAGTTTATAGGTCGCTTCAGTCATTCAGCCTTTCTGATCCTTCTCTATAGGCCCTCTTCTTATCTTTGTGTTAAAGATGAATTGTTAATTACTAAATGAGGAATTGATGGTGCTTTCAGTCTATTCTTCCAGTGTCTTGCCAAAATATCCCCCCCCTTGACTTTTTACCTATTTTGTTACATTACAGCGTTAAGTTCAATGTTTTGTTAATCTGAATTTTATCTGATGGATCAGAACACAATAGTCTAAGTTGGTGAAGTGAAATGGGAAAAATATATACATTAAACTATTTTTTAGACATAGAAAACAGAAAATTGACATGTGCGTATGTATTCACCCCCTTTGTTATGAAGCCCATAAAAAGATCTTATGCAACCAATTACCTCCAGAAGTCACATCATTAGTGAAATTATGTCCACCTGTTTGCAATCTAAGTGTCACATGATCTGTCATTACATATACACACCTTTTTTGAAAGGTCCCAGGGGCTACAACACTTAAGCAAGAGGCACCACTCACCAAACGCTGGCATGGAGATCAAGGAACTCTCCAAACAAGTAAGGGACAATGTTGTTGAGAAGTACAAGTCAGGGTTTGGTTATAAAAAATATTCAAATCTTTGATGATCCCCAAAAGAACCATGCCAAGGGGGGTGAATACTTTTGCAAGGCACTGTACTTGTTTCAGTCACTCGGAGCATGTGTTGAACTATTATGACAAAAGTGAAATGACTATACAAAAAAAACATAGAAAGGAAAAATACATAAAATGCTACAGTAAAGGTCCCAAATATGGTATAAACACAGATGGTAACAAGAATGCCTTCAATTAAAACAACTATCATTTCTTGAATAAAATTACTGAAGTCTGTCATTTTTGTCTGTGGCTCACCTTTTTTTTATCACAAATTAATTATTGGGAACTGTAGAAGGGTAGCACCTGCCAATGGAGATTGCAAAGAGTAGATGGAGGCTGAAAACACGTATCCAGGATGCCACTTGTCATTTCATTCAATAACTCTTAACAAGTAACTAGCAATGATTAGTCTCTAACACAATAAATGGGAGACTGACTTTTGACTGCCTGTCACAAAATGACAAATTAGTGTCTTTCCATATACTAGAGAATTTTTTATAAGTCAGATTTTTAGGTTAAGGTTTAGAATATTCTTTACTGTAAGTTTTCTAATGGGCATTCACGTTTCATAGCAAATAACAACACCTCATCTTTGCATAACAAACTGTCGTTTTTACCCGTCCATTTAGAAAAAAAACTCCTAGTCTCCACGAAAATGGAAGAAGAGTTGCATAAGTGTACATGTTACTCACTGGTCTACAGAAGACCTCACTGGTCTGCATAAGTCTACACGTTCCTCACTGGTCTACAGAAGACCTCACTGGTCTGCAGAAGTCTACACGTTCCTCACTGGTCTACAGAAGACCTCACTGGTCTGCATAAGTCTATACATTCCTCACTGGTTTGGTAGAAATGCCCCTTGTTCCCATAAGAATCATAAGGGCATGGTGTGTCCATCACTCTGTAGTACCAATTAAACTGGTAACCATTGGTTTAGTGGAAGACAAGCTGACCAGAGGGAGATGATGGACCGTATGTACTAAAGAGTAAAGTGTTGGACAATATCTCTGTTCTTCTAGGGTGTATATACTAATGTTCGAGATCTCCACCAGCAACCAGAGATGCATAACATTAGGAATGGTGAGGTTCTCCAAGAGTTCTCCACAAATTCACCCTTTATGAGACCTGGAACCACTACTTCCCATGAGATCTAAATATCTGTTTGAAAAAATAAATGTTTTGGTAAAATAAAAAAATAGTAATCCTGCATTTGCATTTGTAACAAATCATGGTGCGTTCCCTAGATAAGACAAGTTTAAAGTAGACAGAAAAGTTAAACAGTGAATATTTACACATCACTTCCCAGAATCCTACACTGCAAGGCAATAATTTTAATTTGAGATATGGAGATATGCTCAAAACTGTAAGTTTCTATGTTTTGTAGCATTTGAAATTACTTGTAAGTATATTTTGAATTTAAGTATCTAAAATAGTATCAAAAACCTTAATTATTCATGTAGAGTACAAAGAACAGCTGCCCTCATTCTCTGCCATTATTTATTAATCTTACTTGAGTAAATGATCCATCCTCATTGCACTCAGGAACAAACACGGCCTCCTGTGGCTTTTTTGCCTGTTCAAGGGCCTGAGTCCTCTCCATACGACACTTGGACTGACCAGCATCTGTGTAGAAGACAATATATTCTCATTTAAAACATACACTAAAACGTAATTAAAATAAGTTAGATACAATGTTTATTTAAAACCAAAAAACACATCTATACTTCTAAAAAATGGCTTACTCAAAGAAGTAGCCTGTGACATACTAGCACAGAGGACAGGGAACAGTTCCCCTTGATGACGTCAGAATACCTGACTGTTGTATCCTGTACAGGTAGCACTATAGGATTGTAGCAAGTGCCTGATGTCCTCCCCATTGCTATTGGGGCTTTTGTGTATGGATGAATCTTTAGTTTGATTATTAGCTTAGCTAGTTGATTAGGGACAGAGTCAGAAATTTGGGTATGCCTCTAGGGCAGCCTTCTAGGGAGGAGATACCCCGTGAGGTCCTTGCAAGCTTAATCTTAATCTATGGTTGTTTATGATTTATGGAAATGATGCTACTTCCTAAACCTATTAGTGCTTTTTATGCGTTATAGTGTATTACGTCAATGCATGCTTATATTTCTAATTGTATAATGTAACTTGCCTGTCAAAAGGAAAGGATAACATTTGAAGTGTCTCTCCCCCTCCCCTCACCTGTGTCTCATCCCACCCTCTCCCTCCCCTGTGTTTCTTTCCCCCGTGTGTCTATTTCCCCACCTCTCCCTCCCCTGTGTCTCTTCCCTTTCCCTCTCCCTCTCCTGTGTCTCTTCACCTTCTCTCCCTCCCTTGTGACTCTTCCCCCTCTCCCTCCCCTGTGTCTCCCCCTCTCCTGTGTCTCTTCCTTCCCTCTCTCCTATGTATCTTCCCCCCTCTCCTGTCTCTCTCTCCCCATGTCTCTTCTCCCACGTCTCTCTCTCCCCCATGTCTCTCTCCCCCCATATCTCTCCACCCATGTCTGTCCACCCCCTGTCTACCCCCCCCCCATGTCTCTCTCCCCCCATGTCTCTCTCCCCACTCTCCCACCCACTCCCATCTCTCCCCCCTCTCCCTGGGCTGCGCGGCGCATTAAGCTATTCCCCCCCTCTCCCTCCCCTGTGTCTCTTTCCCCCTCCCTCCTGTATCTCTCCCTCCCCTGTGTCTCTTCCCTCCCCCTTTCCTGTGTCTCCCCCCCCCTCTCCTGTCTCTCTCCCATCCTCACCCCTATCTCTCCCCAGTATGTCTCTCTCCCCATCTCTTTCCCCCTCCCGTCTCTCCCCCCTCTCCTTGTGCAGGGCAGCACATTGCGCATGTGCATCACTTAGTTTGTAATAACTATCACAACTATTATATACGATTAATAAAGGTTACATTTTGTTTTCAATGTCTTATATTGTATCATTGATTAGTGTGAAGCACTGGGATATAAGTGTTCTTTGTATATATGAGCACACCGTAATCTCTTTATAGAGGTGTAAACATCGCTGATCCTCCAATTCCAAACTCAAGCCAGGATTTCAGGAATTTGCTGCTGTGCATCGGTGAGTCAATCATTTGTTCAGACTTTATGGCTGACTCACCTGTGCTCACACATGGTCTGTGTATTGTACCATAGGAAACAAGAAGTCATTTATTGACTGAGTGCTATTTAAATTTGATTAATTTGTTTGTAATCTGTACCTGTCCTTATAAGCTTACAGTAAGAAAATGCATTTTAATTGATAAATTATTTGTTATTGTTTTAAATAACGCTATATTTGAAACCTCTGCTGTGTCCCTTTAATATATTTCTATTAATGGATTTAAAAAGGACAATTCAGTAATACATTGTCTTTCAAATAGCATCTAAGGGTCTGGCTGAGTTGTTTATCTCCACCTCTTATGTGGTTTTCAACACTGTGTAAGTGATTATTGCTTGGAGACAAAGCTAAGTAGTTAGGCACAAGGTTGCATCTAGACAGTGATATCCATTGACTGCCCACAGCCATGGCTGATATGCTGCTCACTGACATGTAACCAGCAACTTCCTCCCTCTTGTAACCCACTGGTTCAAAACATTTGTCCCCTAGCAAACTACAGCATGTCCTTTTTTATGCCATGGAATGTTTTGAAGTGTGAAATCAGGCGCCCGTCACAACAAAGCCCTCCTAGGCAACTGCCTTTTTGGCCTAATGAGAAATCCGGCCATTTTTGTAACCAAAATTAACTCAGCAATTGTAAAGCCAACTATAGCAACTGCTCCTGTCTAGACTCAAGCTTGTGCATTATCGTTTAGCTCTGACCCTAAGACCGAGTCAATGTTAATTGAAATTAAATCTCATGAGCACTTCATTTTTGACTCTGGAATTTGCTACATAGCAGCAATGTACATGAAAAAAGTAAGTTCCACCTAAAAAAAAAAGTATTTTTTATTGAAAAGCAAGTCTAGAGAGAATTAACTATCCCTGTAAAAGTTATGGAACGTGCCTAATTTTGCTAATTACTGCTCCATGTTTGAGAAGAATTGGGGCCTAATTAGAAGAAAACCTTCTGTCCCCTTCCAGACATTGGATTCAAAAGCCAATCATGATTCTACAGTTCTAAGCTGTGGTTGTTCCATTACTTTTCTGTGTACTTCTGCAGCTTACATCACTTCGTATATAGAGGACTTGTAGCAAGAAAAGGCAGGGACTAAAACTTGTAAATGCAGAAAGGAGGTCATAATGACCCATGAAAGGCTAGTAAATAATTATTTCTAAGTTGTTTCCGTTTATAGTGCAAGTTTCACTGTAAAGGACACAATCACACCTTTATGAAGCCTTATAAATAAAAAAAGGTGAACAAAACAAGTCTTAAAATTGATTCTTGAGGCATTGTTTGTGTTTTATATCAGTGTTTTAACTAGGTTACTTAGTTATTAATGTTATCACCTCATTGTAGTTATCATTTACCCTTGTTCCTCCTGTTCAATCTCATGACTGCTGCCATGTTTCACATCAGTGACCTAAGGCCATGCCCAGATGGGAGTGACTTCACACCACCACTGTCATGCTGATAGTAAACAAATACACCTCATGATACTGGGACTGTAAAACCCCTTCACTGTGGGGACTGCCTTGGATCACATATGTGATAGATGGCAACACTCATGAGAGTGAAGAGGAAGAACATGGGAGGCTCCAGATACTGAAACAATATCATAGAAGATGATAAAATGAACAATGATATAAAACAGAAAAATTGTCTAAAGGGTCACAGAGTACAGAGAAACAGACTGGGCTATTCATTAGAAAAATATATAAGGATGTTCTTGCCTTTGCACCTTCCTCTATGAGCCACACTGAGAGCAGCATCCTTGCACTTGGCTCTCTGATAGTCACACATGGATTCATAGGTACGACCATCTGATGCACAAACTGGCTTTAGCTGTGGCCTGGAGCAGTGAGGATTGCACTGAGGGTCCCGGTCCCGGTCACTTATTAGAAACTAAAAAAAGAGAATAAAAAAAGATCAACTGTTAGAGAATTGGTTATCTTTAGCTTGCAATATTTTAATAAAATGTTAAAATGAATTTCTAGGTACAGTCATGGCATATTTCCTTATATGAAGAAAGCAAAGTATGCTATTAAACTATTTATTTAATGACTGCAATGTGAGCTTGAACAAAAGTCAACACAATTTACAACTTGAAGGACCCCTGTAGGTTGGCGAGACCCACAGTCACCTCAATATATACTGAATATGGTTTAAGATACAAACCTGCCTACAACACAAACCAATCTGAAAAGGTAGACTGTTGGTGCCAATGCACTGGAGAACTTAGATTAGCGACTATAGCAAGTGCACTACAACAGCAGATGTGTCTTGAGATTGTTCCCTGGTGAAAAAAAACACAATGTTGAATGTTTTGCTGTTAGATGACTCCAGTCTGTCCTCCCAAGGAACTAACAGGACCTGACCTGACCATTGAATTCAATACAACCTTACTAGAAGAAGCATGTTTTTTGCTGATGAAAGGAACACAAATCACATGGCTCCCAAACAAAGGGACACATAGGCAGGGAGGTAGATGGCGACAGCCCAAGTATCTTAGATACAAATGTATTTTAAAAAAAAAATCTTACTTTTTATAAACATATTTCTACAACTACCAAGCTGTAGACTAGATAAGTGTTCCTCCACAACTAACTGTATAAGGACCATCCCCTAAAGGAATGAAATCTGTAGTAGAGGGTGGAAAGATAAGGAGTTCAGTCTTAGACCTGTTGAATTGACAGGCAGACATCCAGGAGGATATACTAGAGAGGGAGTTGGCAACTTGAGCTAAAAGAGAGGGGGATAGATCTGGTAGATTTGTGTGTCATCTGCATAGAGATGATACTGAAATCCAAAGGATTTTATTAGGGTACCAAGGGAGGATGTGTAGATGGAGAAGAGGAGGGGGCCTAGGACTGAACTTTGGGGTACGCCAACAGACAGAGGGAGAGGTGAAGAGAAGGAGACACTAAATGTATGATCTTCTAGATAGGATGTGGGAGAGCTGGGTCCTGGATGCCAAAAGAGCGGAGAGTTTGTATTAGAAGAGGGTGGTCAACTGTATCGAAGGCAGCAGAGAGATCCAGGAGAATTAGAATAGAGAAGTGACCCTTTGATTTGGAGGTTAGCAAGTCATTGGTGACTTTTGTGAAGGCTGTTTCTGTAGAGTGTTGGGCCCAGAAGCCAAATTGGTCAAGAAGGGAATTGAAAGAAAATAAATTGAGTGAGGCGATTGTAGACGAGCCGATCAAGCAGATAATCCAGTTTCTGCCTCCAATATGAGATGCAAACACACACAGAATCTAAGAATGATATAGTGGGGTAGATTTCAATCTTTTCTAGAAAAGCCTAGCAATACTGCTTGTAGAGAGACGCTGTCTCATCAGTATTTGGTGAATATGGTATTACACAATTACAATATACAATATCGTTTATACAAACTTGCCTGTAACATGAATCAATCCGAAAAGGTAAAGTGCAGGTTCCAAGGCAGTGAAAAATAAAAGAGGAGTCAATATATCTAAGTGCACTTCTTTATAGGCAGCAGAAGCGTTCAATCTGAGAACAACACCTAAGTGGTTGGGACACTGCAGCAAGATGGGGTTGCACTACCTTTGCCATATAATTGGTTAACACAGGAAGTAATCCAAAAGAGGTTTGAAAAAATAAATGTCAATAAAGCCCCGGGTCTTGATGGAATACATCCAAGGGTACTGAGGGAACTGGGTTCTGTTATAGCTAAACCATTATATTTAATTTTTCAAGATTCACTCAACACCGGGTCTCTACCAGATGACTGGAGAAAAGCTGATGTGATACCTAGATTTAAAAATGAAGCAAGAACAAATCCGGGGAATTAAAGACCAGTGAGCCTCACTTCTGTAGTCGGGAAATTTTAGAGCTGGAAAAGGTACAGAGGAGGGCAACAAAACTAATAAGGGGAATGGAGGGGCTAAGTTATGAAGAAAGACTAACCAAATTACACTTATTTTCGCTAGAAAAAAGGCCTTTAAGAGGAGATATGATTACCTTATATAAATACATCCAGGGTCAGTATAAAGATTTGCTTTTTGTGCCAATAGGTTTTCAAATGACAAGAGGACATCCCTTGAGGTTAGAAGTAAAAAGATTCCAGCTTAAAGAAAAAAAAGGGTTCTTCACAGTAAGGATGGTTAATCTGTGGAATTCTCTACCAGAGGAGGTGGTGACAGCGGATTTAATAGATAACTTTAAAAGGGGACTGGATTTATTTCTAATTAAAAAGGGAATTCAGGGTTATTAATTCAGGGAGAGAGTATTGATCCAGGGAGAAATCCGAACGCCAGTATCTGGGGTCAGGAAGTAATTTTTTTTTTCTTTGAGACGATTGGCTAAGTTTCACTTGTTTTTTTTTTTTTTCTGTTTGCCCTCCTCTGGATTCATTAATAATTTAAAAAAAAAAATAAAATGAAAATGAAAAATAAATAATTAAATAATTGATTACTATTTAATTAACAACTAATTAATTAATAACTAATCCGCATAATGCAGATAAGAGGAGATCTTAAAAGGCTGAACTTGATGGACTGAAAGTCTTTTTTCAGCCTTAATTACTATGGGCCTCATTCTATTACGGCCGCAGCCGCTGCGGGGCCGTAAGGACCGGCCGCAAGCTTTACGGCTATTCTATTCCCCTACGGCCGGGGACTCCGGCAGGCTTGCGGCCGGCGCCTTGCTATCTCTTGCGGCCGCACGGAGGAAAGCCTTTGATCTAAAACGGCCGCAAGGAAATCGGACGTAAGAAAAGCCTGGTTGCGATTCTATTGCTCCGGGAACCCTCTCTGCAAGGCTCAAAACGAGCCGCAGCTTACTTGCAGCAAACAGGTCCCGCTAGCACCAATTAAGCACATAAAATAGCTCAAATAAAGCCATCCTGCACTTTGAGAAGACTATAAAGTGATATTCGGTGTTAGAAAAAATAGCACATAATTACCCTATACTCAAATCCGTAAAATATTTTATTTTTAATATCCGTAAAATATCCATGTAAAAAGTCCATAGGGCTTGGAGCACCTCAGACCCGCCCACGCCGCAGCCAGAAAATAAAGAGTTAATTTGAACTCGGGTTTGGGCAATATGATCCCTAGCATTTACAGAGCTCTACAGTGCGGGCTTGAATTTATTTTTGAGTTTTTAGATTTCACAGCTTACGGCCGGTTCCAAGATATGCGGCCGGCCGTAAGAGGAGATCCTTGCGGGGCCGTATAATAGAATCGCGAGCAAACAGAACCCCCGCAAGGAATCGCAGCCTTACGGCCGATTTACGGCCGATAATAGAATGAGGCCCTATGTAACTATGTAACTAAGTAGCTTTGTTCTATAGGTCTGGTTAACTACTACCTACTAGAAAATATAAAAAAAGAAAGAAAAGGGCCATTGCATTCTGGCAAATTTTCCAAAAAGATTTGCTTACTAGAGTATAGGCTCAAATTGATGGATATGAGTCATGGCATTGCATAACTCATGTAAAGTATTAAAATTGTATCCTTCATTAGTATTTATTAAAATGATGATTCATTGTGAATACGGAAATGGATGTATTGTGCCCTCACAAAGCAAGAAATTATTGTCAAGAGATAGATTGTCATCAATCAGGGTGTCCTGTTGAGAGCGATCCCTAAATGATTAGGTATTTTGTAAATGAACTCTGAATCAATAACCTCAGATATATACCATCTTCTCCACCGTAGTCAATAAAGATCAATATTTTATTAGGATAGGCTAACAACAAAAAGAGAGAGAGAGATAATAACTCTAATACAAAATCCTATCTCCCAGAAACTATAACCGATATGGATGAATTCTACTGGGGACTTATGGTAATAATCGCATACACTGGGAAAAATATATTAGGTCTGATTCCTCAAGGGATAACCCTCCATATTGTAATTGGTAGAATTAATTGTTCTATTGGGCGATATTGCGTTGTAGAGTAATGGGAAAATAGCGATCCAGAAGGGGATAGTACAATTAGCTACTAATTATTCAAAGTCATTACTATTGTACTTACTTGTACATGGCCATGGCAAGCAAACAAACAAAAAATAAAAGTCCCTTAAGAATAGTTACAGAATTCTTACATATACAGATGTATATGTAGGATCCCCTTCTGGATCTCTACCTTGCCGTGGTGAAGGTGCTTGTGTACTTTAATGAAGCTGTGAGCTATATCACCCAAGATGGGCAGGTCATAGCAGAGAACTGGCACCAACTCCAGTATCTTGGCCAAGAAAACCTTATGGATAAGCACAACCAGACACATGATGTGACTGGCATGCTGCGGTCCACAGGATCACGGAGCATCGGACACGACTGTAAAATAAACTGGAGATATCTTTGAACATACCATAAACCTTTTGGAAAGCTTTAGTACCTCTGAACACTATAAATGGAAAAGACTTAGAAAGAATTATTGACTAGCCTCGCATGGGTCATTATGACCTCCTTTCTTCTGCCTCTTTGCCAAAATCCATAAAAACAATTATATTCAGTCAGAAATAAAACTGGATTTTTTTTAGAAACCCTGTAATGAAGATTTAAAACAGAACTGATGGTATAATTATGCTTCAATAGATCAAATACATTTTGTATATATATATGTCAGGTTTAGAGGAATCATGTACAGAACCTACACACTGACCATGGAAATGTAGGCGCAGGAGAAGTGTCTACCTAAGTACATGTGGGTCTATCCCTGCATGAGTCATCCCGACTGACTCACAAGTGCTCCAGCAAATCAAGGCCTTATAACGGCACTTAAGGACCCGAGTATCAGTATCTTAGAGATCAGTAACAGAGCCCTGGTTAGTTTAACATACCTCAGCAGACTCTGTCCTGTTAGAACTCAAATAAACTGAACAGATTATTTCAGTAAGTTAAAAAAAAAAGTATAAAAAGAAATCTCTCATCTTTAAATAATTTTAAACAGTGTTGTTTGATTATTACATATTGGTATGTTTTGTACTATTATGCACTATAATATATAAGTAATTACACTAATAGACTTATGTCTTTTTAAGATGGTTAACTGTAACAGAGTTGTATAAGCAATTAACTTTAATTTTAAAAAATAAATTAAAAGTTATTTTATACAATAAATCGGGGGCTCTAAACTTGTTCTACGTTGGCTAGTTTCCAATGTAGATATAGAATATTTTGAACAGTTTTACACTGAATTGATTAAAGTACATTTAACAGTAGATTCATTCATCAATAATCTGTTTATAACAGTGACCAATGGTAGTGGTATGTTTAAAGTTTTAGGCTCTCCTCATCCCTCCTTCTCTTTCTGGATCGCTGCCTTGCCGTGGTTAAGGGGCTTGTATATTTTAATGAAGCTGTGAGCTATATCATGTAGGGTCACCCAAAATGTGCAGGTCATAGAAGAGTAGTCAGACAAATCATGGTCCACTGGAGAATGAACTGGAAACCCACTTTAGTATCTTTGTAATGGAAAGTCGGACACAAATGAACGACTACAAAACAACATCCCTCTTCGCTCATAAGGGTTGTTAGATAAGCTCTCAGTATCCGGCATTTTTTCCGGGACCAGCTATTGAGAGCCACTGCTATAAACTGTTGCTGTTGGTTAGCTGGTCAGTCATGTCCGACTCTGTCACCCTATGAACAGCAGCATGCCTAGTACATCTATCGTTATGTCTCTGGTTGTTCTTATCCATAAGGTTTTCATGGCAAAGATGCTGGAATGGGTTGCTAGTTCCTTCTCCAGTGTACCGTGATTTGTCTGACCTCTTTGCTATGACCTGCCCATCTTGGATGATCTTAATTGGTACAGCTCACAGTTTAATTGAGGTACACAAGCCTCTTTACCACGACAAGGTACAGATCCATAGGGGACTAGCTATATAAACTGTACTAGTTGTATACTATTAACATTAAGATACAAATGGATGAACTGTGACAATTGAAAACTATGGGCCACATTCAATTCCAAGCCCGTAACACATGCGGCTGTCTGCGATCGAGTTGCGGGCTCCCGTTGGTCTCCGTTTGTAAGGCTATTCAATTGCTCCAGGTCACGAGTTGCGATCTTGAAGCAAGTTCCGAAAACCATGCACTGGTTCCCAGCAGTTGTGGGCGAGAACTGTATAAATACACAGAGCCCATAACCTCCCATTTCGAATCGGCCAATAGAAAATGAGATATAATTTATATATTAATGTCATAATTACGACAGTAAAACATGGAGGTTACAAGTCAATCGTGGGATCCGATATACGATCAGACTCGCACAACTTTGAAAATGAAGAATTACCAAAATAAATGCCAATACTGTTCTAGTCCATATGGGTGGGCCTGATATGTGTTAATTCATTGATACCCGAGATATTTAACCCCGAAATGACACATAAAAATAAAACTTTTTTCCTGCAGTTTTGCGGGCTTGAGACTGTTGTGCAATTAATTCTAATGTCTTTCATCACTCTCCTCATAATTTACAGTGCAGGATTACTGTTTTATTTCCATTTACAGTGCTACGAATTGGTGTTTAACCCCTTTGCGGGTCCTCTCTAGCACTCGTAGGATTTTCTCCTTCATTTGCGGTTTACGAGTTTGGAAACGTTTGCGAGCTTGGGGAATTGGAGCAATTGAATAGCGATTCGCTATTTTAGCCCTGTGAAAGTGACACATCAAAAGATTCTGGATGGTGTAAGTTACGAGTGTGACGGGCGCCATCTTTTCAAGCTCGTAACCGATCCAAGCCCGCAAAAAGACGCCAATTGAATAGCAAATTTGACTGCGATCTTACTTACAGGCCTCCGGATCTCAAATTCGGCCAATTGAATGAGGTTTAAAATAACTATGAACCATGCCAGTGTATAACATTTCTTTATGTTAACGGATAATGTTTGGACTTGTTTAGCCCAAAATATATGACTTGCTATGTAAGCATCCGATTGAAACACTCAATAGCTTACCAAAGATACGTAAAGATGCTTAAAATTACCAATGGACACCAACAGTGCCAGGCATTATATATAGCTTGACATAGAATTGTAGTTAATATGTTGGTCAAGCGTTGGGATTTTTTTTAAAACACTTCCTTCATACAATCAAGATACAAAAAATGCATTAATGTTGGGGATGAGACGTATTTGGTAATTTTGGACATAGAGTCATTATATACCTCAATACCAGATATGAAAGGAGTGGAGACAGGGGTGGACCTAGCAGTGGTGCAAGCGGTGCACTGCACCAGGGCCCTGCTCTGGGGGAGCTACAGGGAGTGCAGAATTATTAGGCAAATGAGTATTGTGACCACATCATCCTCTTTATGCATGTTGTCTTACTCCAAGCTGTATAGGCTCGAAAGCCTACTACCAATTAAGCATATTAGGTGATGTGCATCTCTGTAATGAGAAGGGGTGTGGTCTAATGACATCAACATCCTATATTAGGTGTGCATAATTATTAGGCAACTTCCTTTCCTTTGGCAAAATGGGTCAAAAGAAGGACTTGACAGGCTCAGAAAAGTCAAAAATAGTGAGATATCTTGCAGAGGGATGCAGCACTCTTAAAATTGCAAAGCTTCTGAAGCGTGATTATCGAACAATCAAGCGTTTCATTCAAAATAGTCAACAGGGTCGCAAGAAGCGTGTGGAAAAACCAAAGCGCAAAATAACTGCCCATGAACTGAGAAAAGTCAAGCATGCAGCTGCCACGATGCCACTTGCCACCAGTTTGGCCATATTTCAGAGCTGCAACATCACTGGAGTGCCCAAAAGCACAAGGTGTGCAATACTCAGAGACATGGCCAAGGTAAGATAGGCTGAAAGACGACCACCACTGAACAAGACACACAAGCTGAAACGTCAAGACTGGGCCAAGAAATATCTCAAGACTGATTTTTCTAAGGTTTTATGGACTGATGAAATGAGAGTGAGTCTTGATGGGCCAGATGGATGGGCCCGTGGCTGGATTGGTAAAGGGCAGAGAGCTCCAGTCCGACTCAGACGCCAGCAAGGTGGAGGTGGAGTACTGGTTTGGGCTGGTATCATCAAAGATGAGCTTGTGGGGCCTTTTCGGGTTGAGGATGGAGTCAAGCTCAACTCCCAGTCCTACTGCCAGTTCCTGGAAGACACCTTCTTCAAGCAGTGGTACAGGAAGAAGTCTGCATCCTTCAAGAAAAACATGATTTTCATGTAGGACAATGCTCCATCACACGCGTCCAAGTACTCCACAGCGTGGCTGGCAAGAAAGGGTATAAAAGAAGAAAATCTAATGACATGGCCTCCTTGTTCACCTGATCTGAACCCCATTGAGAACCTGTGGTCCATCATCAAATGTGAGATTTACAAGGAGGGAAAACAGTACACCTCTCTGAACAGTGTCTGGGAGGCTGTGGTTGCTGCTGCACGCAATGTTGATGGTGAACAGATCAAAACACTGACAGAATCCATGGATGGAAGGCTTTTAAAGTGTCCTTGCAAAGAAAGGTGGCTATATTGGTCACTGATTTGTTTTTGTTTTGTTTTTGAATGTCAGAAATGTATATTTGTGAATGTTGAGATGTTATATTGGTTTCACTGGTAAAAATAAATAATTGAAATGGGTTTATATTTGTTTTTTGTTAAGTTGCCTAATAATTATGCACAGTAATAGTCACCTGCACACACAGATATCCCCCTAAAATAGCTAAAACTAAAAACAAACTAAAAAACTACTTCCAAAAATATTCAGCTTTGATATTAATGAGTTTTTTGGGTTCATTGAGAACATGGTTGTTGTTCAATAATAAAATTAATCCTCAAAAATACAACTTGCCTAATAATTCTGCACTCCCTGTATTTGTTGCTGCCTTATTTTATTTTTTGGGGGGTGAATTTTGTTTTCTTTTCTTTGTGGCACCCTGGGTCCTGGCCACCCTGCACCTGCCCCCGGGGCCACCCTGTAACTACACCAGACAACCCTGATGCCCCTGGACCCCATCAATGTAAACCACATTCATAAAAAAGTGTGAACGAGCGCAAAAGCAAAGGATTCTGATCACTAACATTCTGCACATCTGATGCCATGGAGGGATAGCGAGAGCATTGACAAGGTAAGGGTGGGAGCAAGGCCGGGCTGGAGAGATGGGCCTAGGAGGAGCATTATATACAAGTTGTTTGCCCGCCATAAATGATGCAATATTATTTTTTCCCCCACCTCCCTTCCCCTGCATCTCTTCCACCCTCTCCCTCCCCTGTGTCTCTTTCCTCCCCCTCTACCTACCTTGTGTCTCTCTCCCCCTCTCTCTCCCCTGTGTCTCTTTCCCCCCTCTCCCTCCCCTGTGTCTCTTTCCCCCTTCTCCCTCCCCATGTCTCCCCCCACTCCCTCCCCTACTATCCCTCCGCTGTGTCTCTTCTCCCTCTCCCCTGCGTCTTCCCCCCTGTGTCTTCCTCCCCCTTTCCTTCCCCCTTCCCTCTTCCTCCCTCTTCCTCCCCCTTCCCGCCTCGCAATGCACGCACAGTAAGAGGGGGGGAAATCGTGGCTGCTACCGCAAACTGTGCATGCGCCTGCGGGTCTGTACGGACTTAGGAAGTAAGTGTGTACGCTCCCATGGAGAGTTACACACTTACGACAATCATATTAGTGATATATATATATATATATATATATATATATATATATATATATATGTACACACACACTATTTTAAACATTTTTTATCTACTCAGTAACAGGACCATAATAAATGTGTTCTAGATGTACAAATTTGTCCTGACGCTTCATTATTTCATTTTTAAGGAAAGATTTTTCTGCAACAAAGAGGTACAGAGAGGGGTACACCATATGCTCCCATCTATGTTCACTTGTTTTTGGAGTAGTGGGAGGAAAAGATAGTTTTCTCAGAACTAAACATGTTTTACATGGAAAATATTGGCCTTTTCTAAAAATCTTTTCCGTATTATTAATTATCAAGTTCTTCATAAAAGCATATTATAATTATGACACTTTAATGGTCCTTTAAGCATCTAGAATTTGCAACGTTGAAATTGTTGAAATTAAGCTCCAAGATAATGGATGGTCCAACCCAAACAGTCAACTTGACCCTTAACCTTGAATAGTCCAAGCAATTTGACCACCAGGAAACCCGTAGGTGGGATAGGTTATACATAATACTGAAAATAATTATGGTATGCTTTCTTGGGTAAGCTGTGCTTTGTATTCTTCATGGCCAATATGTCACCGTCAATGAACATTTTTGCTGCTAATAGCTCTCTGTGGTTTGGCACATGCTCAGAGTGATCAGAGGATTTCATAAGTGAAATTCTGGATTGTATTCTCAGCCCATATATATTTGCTTATATCACCATAAACATGTGTGAATTACCAGTAAGTAATTAATAAGCAATGATTAGACTCACGGCTAAGAAATAGAGCTGAATGGGAGAATTAGAACAGCAAGGACGTTTTTTGTGTTTGCATTGTTCAACCGTTTCTTACTCTCCGTGACCTCACGGACTGCAACACATCATGCTGATCCACTTGGTATTCATGGGACTGAGATACTGGAGTGGGTTGCCAGTTACTTCTCCAGTGGGCTACAGCATACAGCCCCTGGTATTCTTAGGTGATCCCCCATCCAAGTACTGACCAGGCACAACCCTGCTTGGCTTCAGGGTGGTGTGACCTCTTGGTTCCCTGACTGGAATCAAACCCAGGTTGCAGAAGGGAAAGCACCGAATCCTAACCACTGGACCACCAGGGAACTCGACAGCAAAGGATGTCCCATGTTGTTGTTAAAGAACTGGCATCTACTACCAAGACCCTTCCATTATACAAAAAATATTTAATTATGTTTGAGCTTTATTCACTGTATAACACTTGGCTGTGAACTCCACTTGACCTTCACACATGGCTTTCTTGGTCTACATTGTCCTTAACACGCTTCAGCAGATGATAACAGTTTTCCAAAATCTGTTGATAACTGCATACCCAACAGGCAAATGTGAGTCAGAGCCATAATTAGCACAAGGTGGATACTGTCTACAAAGCTGATATGTTATGAAATTATAATATTTAGTTTTCACTCATATGGGTCAACGAAGATTGCTAACAAGCATACTGTAAGATTTATTGTAGCATGTAAGCAGGTTCATGTCCTACTAAGTGGCATTTCAAGAGATAGCTACATAATGATAATCCCCTTTTCAATAACAAGTGTAGTGCTCTAACTACAGGAGCTTGATGTTTTAATTAGGAACTGATCATTAATAATGAATTGATCATTAACAGAACATATATTGAATGATTAAGAACAGCAAAATTAAATATTAAAATTACATTAAAATTTCAACTTCTAAACCTCAATTGGAGCTACTTGTCTCCACCCTTCATGTGGTCATCAAGGGGTGGGAACAACTCTGACTGAGTGGAAGTCCTAAATGGTCAGAAACAATATTTTCTTGTCAAGGAGCTATTTGAAGAAGGCATTGAAATAAATGCAACATTTTATCGGTGTCCACTGCTCCTCCCTAGTCTAATTCTTTTACGAACAAACACAGATGTCTGTCATCATTAAAGCAGAACTGAATACAACAGTTACAAATTAAAGTCATTTTATCATAGTTACATAGTAATTGAGGTTTAAAAAAGTTCAAGCTTTTTAGATCTCCTCTGATCTGCAATATGCAGATTAATTGTTAACTGATCCAGAGGAAGCAAATAGAAAAAAAAAACAATAAAACATTGCCAAAAATAAAATTCCTTCCTGACCCCAGATCGGTTGCTTCCCTGGATTAATACTCCTCTAACTATCCAGGATAGCCCTGAATGCTCTTTTTATTCAAAAATATATCCAACCCCTTTTAAAAGTTATCTATTGAATCTGCTGTCACCACCTCCTTTGGTAGAGAATTCCACAGTTTAACCACCCTTACCTTGTCATGGTAAGGGGGCTTGTGTACCTCAATGAAGCTGTGAGCTATACCATGTAGGGGCACCCAAGATGGACAGGTCATAGCAGAGATGTTAGAAAAACCATGGCCCACTGGAGAAGGAACTGGCAACCCACTTGCCCCCAAAAAAACTATATAGATAAGCACAACCAGAAACACAGATAGATGTACCTGGAGTGCTGCTTCCATATGGTCACCAAGAGTGAAAAACAACAACAACAAATGTGAACAATCTTTTTCTTTCTTTAAGGTGGAATAGTTTTACGTCTAACCCCCCATAGATTTCCTATTGTCAGTTGAAAACCTCTTGAACTTGACAAATCTTTATACTGACCCTGGATGTATTTATTTAAGGTAATCATATCTCCTCTTAGACGCCTTTTTTCTAGAGAAAATAAGTTTAATTTGGTTAGTCTTTCTTCATAACTTAGCCTCTCTGTTCCCCTTATTAGTTTTGTTGCCCTTCTCTGTACTTTTTCCAGCTCTAAACTGTCCTTTTTATGTAGTGGTGCCCAAAATTGTACTCCATATTCCTCTACTCCATAAATGAGGGCGTACTAGGGATTTGTATAGTGCCAGGATTATATTTGCTTCCTTTGCTTCTATACCCTTCTTAATACATGCTAATATTTTACTTGCCTTTGCAGCTGCTGCTTGGCATTGAGCACTGTTACCAAGGTGGTTGTGCACAAGCACTCCCAAATCCCTTTCAATATCTGATATCAATTATGAAGTCAAGTTCTACCAAAGTGCAAACTATAAATATTACACTGATGGGGTCCTTTATCTTCAAGGATTAGTCTTCTTAACAATGGCCCCTATAACTTAACAGAATTGGCACTGTTTACTAGCTGCAAACACAGACCTCTACTATTCTAAGCTCTAGCAGGTTCTCGTACAATGTAGGCCATTGTCTTGTCTTGTCTAGGCCATGTTGTGAAATAAAGGTGGATCCAGACATCAATGAGCATGTTAACACGATCACCGTTTGATAAAGCACCCTAACAATAGCAGATTATCTGTTTTACAGACACTGATTTATTTGCCGTTTGGCAGTTGTCTGTGAAATTTCCCACAGTGATTTATAATAGTTTCCTGACACAACTACAGTATCTTGGAACAAGCTCAATTTTAGAACACATAACTATTATAAATGGTATAACAGAATCCATTATTGAGGTTAACAAGATCATGTCCATTAATTAGTAGGTCATAATCTGAGCATATCACACATTTGTCTTAAAAAAATGAATTCCAAATACTATAAAGATCTTTGCCTTGTACTTAAAGGGCTACTTTAGTGTTACATAGTAATTGAGGTTGAAAAAAATACTTTAAGTCCGTCAAGTTCAAACGTTTTGTATAAGTGTTCTTATATACGGCTCTCTAAAGAATAATTATGTTGGGAGTGTTACAAAATAAAGTTTCACTCTACATTTAATCAATGGATGTTTTTTAATTAAGCCACAGACAGCATTAGCTTCTTATCTCTTCACCCCCTGCACAATGTTTGGTCTCTGCAGTGGGAGCCATTGAGAGGGAAATGCTCTCCAATCAGACACACCGTACTTGCAGCATGATAGTGGGAGCCACCCAGAGGGGAATGCACTACAATCGCCAGCAGAGGGGCGGAAAGGGACAGAGAGGGGAAAGGTTGGAAAGAGACAGGGAGAGGAAGGAGGGGGGAAGAGACAGAGGGGTAAAGGGGGAAAGAAACACAGGGGAGGAGGGGGGAAGAGACAAAGGGGGAAAGAGACACAGGGGAGGGAGGAGGGGGAAAGATACAGAGAGAAAGGGGTAAAGAGACAGAAGTGGAAAGGGGAAAGAGACACAGGGGAGGGAGGAGGGGGAAAGAGACACAGGGGAGGGATGAGGGGGAAAGAGAGTCAGGGGAGGGAGAGGGGGGAAAGAGAGGCAGGGAAGGGAGAGGGGGGAAAAGACAGAGGGGGAAAGGGGGAAAGAAACACAGGGGAGGAGGGGGAAGAGACAAAGGGGGAAAGTGACACAGGGGAGGGAGGAGGGGGAAAGAGACAGAGGGAAAGGGGTAAAGAGACAGAAGGAGAAAGAGACACAGCGGAGGGAGGAGGGGGCAAGAGACACAGGGGAGGGATGAGGGGGAAAGAGAGTCAGGGGAGGGATGAGGGGGAAAGAGAGTCAGGGGAGGGAGAGGGGGAAGAGACACAGGAGAGGGAGATGAAATACAGGGGAGGGAGAGGGGGGAAAAAGACACAGGGGAGGGAGAGGGGGAAAGAGTCACAGGGGAGGGAGAGGGGGGAAAGAGACAGGGGAGGGAGAGGGGGGAGAGACACAGGGGACGGGTGGGGGAGAGGAGACACAGGGGAAGGAGAGGGGGAAAAGAGACACATGTAATATTATACCGTCATTTATGACAGTTAAATGACTAGTATATTATAACATCCATAGCTACAGCACAAATTTGGTTGAAACTGAATGTTTTGCTTCTATTGATGCCATGTTTATTGCTCACTTGTACATAAAACAGCCTATTATGTTATGCTCTTCTAGACATACCTCAGTAGATGACACTTTACAGCCCATGTAGTTTAACAATGTATAAGGGCCCTATGTTGAATGATTAATTGCCCATAAGCCATTTTATGGCCCATTTATAGCCCACTCAGGTCAATTAGCTGTAGAGTGCTTCCCATTACTAGGGTATGTATTCTGGCCTAAGATAACTTTTTATCTTTTATGAATCAAGGAATGACTTAGAAATCAGACCGTTTTTGACAATAAATAGTAACAAATATTCAGAATAAAGGAGAATGTAGAAATAAAAATACTTCACCTATAGCATGATCCAATATAATCAGTAATATATTAAAGGCTGTATTTAATCATGTTTAACTTTCTAAAAATAATTTGGCAGTTATGAAGGGTACTTGTCCAAACGTGAATTATAAATATGGTCCTAAAGTGGTCCTTCAACACAGATTTATTTCTCCAGTCAAAACAAAACATTAATTTGGAGCATACTTGACATAATCTCCATTTATCCCTCACATATAACAAATATAAGCTGAGAGGATCGGAAACAAGGATTGAATGCATCTATGTCATTTGTATGATGATTATGTAGAAAATTGGATAAAACCTGGTGGTTTTGCATTCTACTTTTAAAATATCAGTCAACAAGTTTTGTCCAACTTCTCTGGATAATGCTTTGTACCAGTAATATACTGTATACCTTGTTATTTTATTAGAATGTATTATACATTAAGCCTTTTTTAGAATTTTACATCTTCAATTTTATAGGGAAATATGAACATGGGATTAAAGAAGACGATATAACTAGAAACAGGAAACTTAGTTGTACATTTTTGATTGTGCATGGCCAAGTAAACTAATTAAAGGATCACTAAAGTCATCATCTCCTTTTGGATTGGTACCTTGTCGTGGTGAAGGGGCTTATGTACCTCGATGAAGCTGTGAACTATACCATGTCGGGTCACCCAAGATGGGCAGGTCATAGCAGAGAGATCAGACAAATCATGGTCCACTGGAGAAGGAACTGGCAACCCACTTTGTATTAGCACAATCAGACACAAGATGTGCCTGATGTGCTGCAGTCCATAGAGTCACGGAGACTGAACAACAACAATATTTCTGAATATTTTTTGAATTTAGTGTTTTTTTTAAACTTAAGTAGATATGCTGCTCTCCACCCCTATATGGTATCCAGGCTGAAGTTCTGACAAGAGTCTTCAGCTGATATCATTATAACAGTCTTTATCTGTCTCCTTCCTTGCAGCAGCTACTACAGGCAAAGTGCACTAGTCAGACAAAAATTGAAGACCTTCTGGGGAGATCCTCTTTCACATCCTGCATGAAGAGAAGCAGATCTACTGGAATCAACAACACTACAGTTCAAATGTAATTAAAAGCTACATAGAATTTATTTATTCAAATACTCCTCTCCAACCCATTACCAGATTTTAAGATTTTGGCAACCAATGTATACATATAATAAATGATTCATTCAGCAGTTATTTTGTGATTGTATCTTTTGTTTTTGTTTGTTCTTTGTTTTTGTAAGCTCTATTTATCTCAATGAACTCAAAAAGGCTTTTGATACAGTGCCACATGGAAGACTATTGTGCAAACTAAGGGATATAGGAATTGCAGTAAATATCTGCTCATGGATTGAGAAAAAAAGAGAGGAAGAAAAGGGTTGTTGTAAATGGAACATACTCGGATTGGACTAATGTGGTAAGTGGGGTTCCTCGGGGTTCAGTATTAGGTCCCCTCCTTTTTTTTAACATATTTATTAATGACTTAGAGGTGGGACTGGAAGAATTGTCTCCATTTTTGCTGATGACACAAAGTTGTGCAAGGTAATTAAATCAGATAATGATGTGCTTTCCCTCCAAAGGCATTTGCAAAAATTAGAGAAATAGGCATCTAAATGGCAGATGAGATTTAATACGAATACATGAAAAATTATGCATTTGGGAAGGAAAAATCGCCATGTCATTTCTAATCTTAATGGAGGAAATCTTGTGGTATCTGATATTAAAAGGGATTTGGGAGGCTTTTGGACAACCACCTAGGTAACAGTGCTCAAAGCCAAGCAGCAGCTGCAAAGGCAAATAAAATATTAGCATGTATAAAGAAGGGTATAGAAGCAAGGGAAGCAAATATAATTCTGCCACTATACAAATCCCTAGTACACCCTCAATTTTTGGGCAACACTTCATTAAAAGGACAGTTTAGAGCTGGAAAAGGTACAGAGAAGGGCTACAAAACTAATAAGGGGAATGGAGGGGCTAAGTTATGAGGAAAGACTAACCAAATTACACTTATTTTCTCTAGAGAAAAGGCGTCTAAGAGGGGATATGATTATATTATATAAATATATCCAGGGTCAATATAAAGCTTTGTCAAGTGAACTTTTTGTGCCAAGAGGTTTCCAACTGACAAGAGGGCATGCTTTGAGGTTAGAAGGAATAAGATTCCACCTTAAAGAAAGAAAAGGGTTCTTCACAGTAAGGGTGGTTAATCTGTGGAATTCTCTACCTTCCTCTGGATCAATTAACAATTAAGAAATAATCCACATGTTATAGGGATCAGAGGAGATTTAAAATTGTTTAACTTGATGGACTGAAAGTCTTTTTTTCAACCTTAATTACTATGGGCCTCATTCAAATCCAATTTGGCCAATTGAGTAGGGCTCTTTATAAGCACATAGCATTTTTTTTTTCTACCGAAGTTTTTAGTTAGTAAAGACCTTGCTTTTGGATAGAAGTTCACTAACTAAAAACTTCTGTAAAAAAAATATGCTCTGTTCTTATATAAAGCCCTATTCAATTGGCCAAATCGCAATTGAATGAGGCCCTATGTAATTATGTGACTATCTCCATGAATTACGAGAAATATTCCACAAGAAAAACTCCATCACTGTGAATTACCGGTGTTGACACAACTGCTAAACAGGCAATAAAAGGGTGTAATGGAGTAATATAAGTAATATAAACAGAATAAATATTGGGTATTAGGCAGTGTTTCTCAACAATGAAACTCTATTTGGGTTATAAATGTTATGATTGAACCCCGGGACTTCATTTGCCATGATTCGTGGGTAGATAAGAAAGGCTAATGGACAGGTAAATAAGGCAAACTTCAATATAACTGTTTCTGTAAGAAAATGTATTCTTAATTACCTTCAATTGGTAAAGTTCTAATCATTACATATACTTTTAAAATATACCATATATTTTTTTCTTTTATTATTCAGTTTATCACAAAACATACAAAATGTAATAAAGGAAAAAAAAAACATTTAAATACATAAACTCATCTTATTATATGAGACAAAGTACAAGAAGTACGTCAAGAAAGAGCGTTAGACAGTATCTATCAACTGAAATGTATGGAACAATTCATTGTATCGTCTATCGTATCATCAGCTTAAATCAATGTCGTCAGCTCTTAACTGATTGGTAAAAAAATGTTTTTATATCTTTAAAGAATATGTGTAAGTATACCATATTTTGGAACCTTTGCGGTGTCCCTATAATTTTTCAACATGAAAAGTAGAGGTTGTGGATTTCCTTCAAAATTTAAGACATGGACTAGGTATATAGGAAGATGGTAAGGAGTGAAGTATTTTCAGACAGAATAAGATAACCAGTAGCAAATATTTCTTTCCCCTTCTGGATCGCTACAATGTTGTGGTGAAGGGGCTTGTGTAACTCAATGAAGCTGTGAGCTAAACCATGTAGGGTCACCCAAGATGGGCAGATCATAGTAGACAGGTCAGACAAATCACGGTCCACTGGAGAAGGAACTGTAAACCCAATTTTGGATTAGCAGAATCAGAGACAAGATGTGCCTGACGTGCTGTGGACCATAGGGTCATGGAGACTGAACAACAACAATATTTCTTTGTAAAATTGAGATGGTAATAATTAATCCACATAATACAAGGAACAAATATATAAAAAGGTTAAAACTGATGGACTAAAAGTCTTCAACCTCAGTTACTATGGGCCTCATTCAATTGCGATTTGGCCAATTGAATAGGGCTCTAAATAAGCACATTGCATATATTTTTAAAGAAGTTTTTAGTTAGTGAAAATCTTGCTTTTGGATAGATGCTTACTAACTAAAATCTTCTTTAAAAAAAATATGTTATGTGCTTATTTAGAGCCCTATTCAATTGGCCAAATCGCAATTGAATGAGGCCCTATGTATCTATGTAAGGTAAGTAGATCAAAGACCCTATAAACCAAGAATATTCCTGTAATATTACAGTATGATATCAGTATTGTGTGTGGTTTTCTCTGTTTATGAAAAAAAAAAAGATAGGACTATTAAATGATGATTCAACAACTATACACGCTGCCTTCTCTCTTCTGTTTATCTTTGAGCCGATCATCAAGAAGGTGTCTCTGCACATCGTCTTAGCTTTTGAAGGCTTGTTTTATTTCTCTCCTCCCTTGATGCCCATCGTCTGTCTGATTGGTGCCTTTGTGATCCTATCTTCATGGACTCCTTGTGACAGATTACAATTAATGGAAGATCTTACATCATCAGTCCGGAATATCCTTGGCACAAATCCTTAAATTCTGTTCTTCGACTGTTAGTAACTAATATACATGAGCTTGTTGGTCACAACTTCCAGGTAGAGCATATAAATCTGATACTAGAACGCGGTCTGCTTGACACGAGATTAAAAGCTGCGCTAACTGGCGCCAACATTATTAAGTCAATTTGAAATACTTGAAGGGCTATTTTTTTTTCAGATTTGGATGAAGCAATTGTGAGTTACACAAATTCGTAACTAGGTATCAGATGCTGTTATGCTTAATAAATCTTTTTGATACACTGCAGACATTGTTTTGTGTTGTTTTCTTTATTTTCCTGTAAAATGAGGCGATCGCTCAAGCATTTTTTCAGACTTCAAAAGAGAACTGTAAGACTCGGATATTATGTGCTGGATATTAGGGTGTTTCATTATTTTATAATGGTATAACTCTTACCCCAAACTGTAATAAACTTGTAGTTGTGGTTAATAAGATTAATATTTATAGTATTCTCTTTTAAAGAACTTCACTTGACAATGTGCAAAATGGATAGGATTAGACAGGAGAATGAGGAACTGCGGATTGAGAAAAGATCTCTATTTAGTTCTGTTGAAAGTTCTCTAATTAGCACACTTCACAATAGGGATTATATGGGATAATTATACTCATGGGATAACCCTCCCCTATCAGTCTAAAATGGATCCTCACGAAATAGGCAGAGCCAGCAAAATATAAGATTTCCATTAAAATTATGTCATGTACCTGTCTATCTACATATGTATATATGCATATATACATTATATATTTATATATACTAGGAAATTGCCCGTAAAAAAATACGGGAATAAAATTGTAAGGCTGGCAATGCTGTTTGCCACACAATGTGAGGCTTTTGCTCCTCTGAGCACCTTCGGCGCTCGTCGTGAGCCTCTCCCCCCATGTACTTCATCTTTCCTGCTTTGCAATGATCACCTTCGGCGCTCATCGAGAGCCCCACAATGAGCGCCTTTGGCTCTCATTGTGAGTCTTTCCTCCCGCCTACTGTACGGGGCCGCTCATTGCAGGGTTTTTTAACCCGCAAGTTTAGTGCCTGGGAATGCCATGTGTCTCTATCCACCATCTCCCCCTGTCCCTTCCCTGTGTGTTTCTCCTACGTGTGTCTGCTGAATGTTTGCGTGTTAAACGCTGAATGCTGTTTGTTTTACGTGCCTGGCGTTATTGGTGTAAGTGTTACTGTCTTTGCCGTTGTGTATTTTCTAAGTCCTGCGTGCCTGGCGTTATTGGTGTAAGTGTTACTGTCTTTGCCGTTGTGTATTTTCTAAGTCCGTGTGCCTGGCATTGTTGGTGTGTTACTGTCTTTGCCGTTGTGTATTTTCTAAGTCCCGCGTGCTTGGCGTTGTTGGTGTAAGTGTTACTGTCTTTGCCGTTGTGTATTTTCTAAGTCCCGCGTGCCTGGCTTTGCTCAGCCTCGTTTTCATCCTGTTTCAGACTTTTTTTCGGCAGCGATATTTCCCTAGATTCACCAAACTTCCACATGGGACTAAGAAGTACTACACGGAAGGCTGCAATGGCAGATTTCTCCAACAAAATAATTGTCTTTTTAGGTTAGGTGGATCATTCTCAAGAAATTCAGTATTGTTTTGCTGCAGTTTTATGCAAATAAGCATATTAGCTGCTTGGATTTACTAATTAGAATCACAGTCTGCTTGTCTGTCCTTGTGGTGTCATGGCCAAAACATTACCCCAACCCAATGTTGTCATTCAATTAGAACCCCACTCACAACCTTATCAAGTACTCTGAGGTATGAGTAGCAGCACAGTGCAGAGTTCCAGAGCAGCATTGCTTCAGCTGCTTCACTACAAGGAGGAGAAAGGGGCGTGGTGGAAACAAAAAAATACACATCCCATGATGCTTTGCTCCAGATACTGAATCCCCATACTGTTACAATATTGTAGCTGCCTCTGATTGGCCAAAACTAATTATTAATTTTATGCTAATTTAGCTTGGTCAGAAAACTGAAGAAAGTTTGCAAACTCTAGGGTAAGATTAGTAATGTTATTTTTGGTATTTTTTCATGCAAAACATGTTTGCAAACACTACTAATTCTATATACTTTTGATGAATCTAGCTCACAGACACTGACATAGTGACCATATATCGGACGTCACTAAATGCAATTATGTTACACTGAAGTTTTTAGTTGTTAAACAACAGAAATAGTTTAGAACTGCAATGCTATTATTTTATTTGCTGTATGTAAAATTCAGTAATGATACGGAGACACCATCAATGAGAAATGTACACATTTCACTTAATTGCGCATTCAGGATTTAATTAGATTGCACAACTATTTGATGATCTGAAGGCATTAACCTCATTAAAATGTTGACATTTTGGACACATTTATTCCTCCATCAAATTAAAATACAATGCACAAAACCATTAGAAGCTCACCAGAAGTAGATTTAAATCTTTGACCTCAAGTCTCATAATGTAATTCGTTATATCTGTTTGTTTTCCTTGCAACTAATGGGGATTAAACATTTTACCATACAATACAGTGAGCAGTAATATAACCATCTTAGTCATGAGTTGCTGCCTATAATATATATATATATATATATATATATATATATATATATATATATATATATATATATATATATATATATATACATATAAATATAAACCTACATATATATATATATTATTATTTTTGTTTATTTATATATATATATATATATATATATATATATACACACACACACATGCATGTATACATTCCCTTCTGGATCGCTACCTTGTAGTTGTGAAGCGGCTTGTGTACTTCAATGAAGTTGTAAGCTACATCATGTAGGGTCACCTAAGATGGACAGGTCTTTGCAGAGAGGTCAGACAAATCCCACTCCAGAATCTTTGCCAAGATAACCTTATGTATAAGCACAACCAGGGACATAACGATAGATGTGCCTGGCGTGCTGTATCATCTGAGCATTTCTTCCAAGTTTTACTGATGTTTTTATGCAGATAAACTAAATTTCTATCTCAGATAATGCTCACAAACTGAGAAAATAAATTATAATGGAGAAGAAGATAAATTATTTTACTTTATTAATATAATAAGATTGTTGTTACTCTTTTCTTTTAGTTGAGTTCTTTTATTTTGTTCTTCTTAGCCTTATTTTTTATATATGTTATACTTTTTTTTTTTATATCTACACTGGTAAAATATTACTAGAGATAATTTAAGAAAAAAAAAGAAGAAAAACAAGTAGAAGAGATATTTATATATCACTATAAAGACAACAATGTCTTAAAGTAATCTTTCATCAAAAATATTTTTTTACAAATACTTATTATTTTTTCTATCATTATTAATGAATGTAAAAATGATTGTAATTCAAAATATGTATTCTCTTCTAATAAAACTTGAAACTGAAAAAAAAAATATATATACTTTTTAATTTTTAAAACCCAGCCTTTTAAATGAATTACGGTAATTAATGATGCTCTTATATAAAGGTAGCTGTTATTTTTCTGGCCACTAGATGTCACTATCACAATGAGGACATCGAGTTCTGCTTACGTTTGCTCTGGTCTAAGATTTGTATTGATTGAAAGTGCAGTGAACGCATATTAAAATTAGAATAAATAAGGCACAACATTAAATTCACTGTGAATGTAAGGAAAGTGATTCAATGGATTCTGAGTACACTTTTTTTCAGCACAATTTTAAATACTTTTAGGTATCCGGCATATTTTTAAAGCAAAAAAGCAGGTTAAAAGTCTTAGTTGGTCAAATATTCCTATTTGGCTTTTTCTGAATAACAAAATGTGATAATGAGCTAAATATTTTTTTTTTAAAAGCAAATAAAAATAAAAACAAGTTTATATTTTGAACTTTTATACGCATTTATTTTTAACTGGAGTCTTCCACTTTCTTTACTGAGCCTGCTTATTGCAGCTTCTAACTCAACGGGACATGTCCTTGTACACTAACAAACTTTCCATTAGACCTAATGAATGTACTGGCAATTGTAGATAGAAATTTCTTGTGTATTCAAAGTCTTCCCCACCTCAGGAAGTAGCTCATTGGAAACTAAAATCCCAGATTCCAAACCAGCATAACTCAGATATATATATATATATATATATATATATATATATATATATATATATATATATATATATATATACACACAAGAAACTTGTACGTAAAAAATGACGGGATTAAAATTGTAAGGCTGGCAATGCTGTTTGCCAGACAATGTGAGGCTTTTGGTCCTCGGAGTACCTTCCACGCTCATTGCGAGCCTCTCCCCTGGTGCACTTCAAGTTGCGTGCTTTGCACTGATCACCTTCGGCATTCATTGCGAGCCCCACGCTGAGCTCCTGCATGAGTGCTGTCGGCAATAGGGAGCTACATTTAATTGAGGGAACCATGAATGCCAACATATACTGTGACATACTGAAGCAGAGCATGATCCCCTCCCTTCGGAGACTGGGCCACAGGGCAGTATTCCAACATGATAACGACCCCAAACAAACCTCCAAGAAGACCACTGCCTTGCTAAAGAAGCTGAAGGTAAAGGTGATGGACTGGCCAAGCATGTCTCCAGACCTAAACCCTAGTGAGCATCTGTGGGGCATCCTCAAACGAAAGGTGGGGGAGTGCAAGGTCTCTAACATCCACCAGCTCTGTGATGACATCATGGAGGAGTGGAAGAGGACTCCAGTGGCAACCTGTGAAGCTCTGGTGAACTCCACGCCGATGAGGGCAGTGCTGGAAAATAATGGTGGCCACACAAAATATTGACACTTTGGGCCCAATTTGGACATTTCCACTTAGGGGTGTACTCACTTTTGTTGCCAACGGTTGAGACATTAATAGCTGTGTGTTGGGTTATTTTGAGGGGACAGCAAATGTACACTGTTATACAGGCTGTACACTTACTACTTCACATTGTAGCAGAGTGTCATCTCTTCAGTGTTGTCACATGAAAAGATATAATAACATATTCACAATATATATTCAGTATGCTTTATAATACGCTATGTGCTTATATAGAGCCAATTGAATAGGGCTCTATATAAGCACAGAGCATATTTTTTACAGAAGTTTTTAGTTAGTGAAGACCTTGCATGGGATAGAAGTTCACTAACTAAAAACTTCTGTTAAAAAAATATGCTATGTGCTTATATAGATCCCTTTAGAATTGTCTGAATCACAATTTAATAAGGCTGCTAACTTTTAATGTATCACCTAGTATATGCAATTTTACTTTGAGCAACATATATGTAAATATAAGTAAAATATCATGTAACATTAAATACTATATATATATATATTTTTTTTTTTTTTTTTTTTTAATCATTACCTATTATAGAGTGTTGGTCTTACAAATCTGGTCAATTCGCCAACTTTTGTGAAGATGTTGTAAAGTTACAAAAAAGGTGACCCACAAAGAAACAAAGTCCAATTTGGCCTCTTTTTAGAGACACATTATAGGGACAAATAACAATAAGCTAAAAAAATCTGAAAAAAAAAAAAACAATTCTAGTGGACATGATACCTTTCAATGACTGGATTGCCAGCTTTCAGGTCAATAACCTATTTATGACAGCAAATCCCCCTAAAATAAATACATCATTTGGGTTTATAAACTACATTTGGTATTTTCTTCCAGCTATTTCATAATCTTGGCTTGCTATCACCTACCACATTCAAAGTATCTCCTACTCAGATTTACATCTAGCAATCTCTAGTGTTTATAAAATGTTCTCTCTGCTGAGACAAAAATCAGATAAGATTTGAACTCTATAAAGCTGAATAAAGAATCCCTGTAGTTTGAGGAAATGTCAAATGTTTAAAAAGAATATATTGGGAAAATGTCAAATAATTTGGGGAAATGTCCATTGTTTCAAAACAATATTTTTATATAGTCAAAAGATTTTAAAATATTTTAATAGACATGGCATGTGTCTGAAGGATGCCATGTTTGTGTTCCCTACACTTCAGTTGTACTTTGCTGCTCAACTTAATCCACAGACATTGCAACAAAGTTGTAACTGCCTCTGATTGGCCAAAACGAATTATGAATTTTATACTAATTTAGCTTGGAGTTTTAAAGGTGTTCCTTCTCTAAATCAACTACCAAAAAAATGAAGAAATTTGCAAACTCTAGGGTAAGTTCATTAATGTTTATTTTGGGCTTTTGTTCTTGCAAAAAAACAGTTTCCATAGGCTACTGAATCTTGTCTATCAGATGCATTCAGAATCCGTGAAACTTCCATGGTGAACTGAAAAAGAGTTAACTTATACTTACACTGCCCCTTTAAGATTAATTCACCATCCTCCCGTTCGTGCTACGGTCAGGCATTTGGAATGGGAACATAATGGAACATATGAAAAAAGATGAAGATGAGGTGATAATAAGGACAGACGGGAATTTTCCTAATGTCCACACACAAATAAAGGATTATAAGATTTCCATTTTTATAGGACAGTCCAAATTAATATAATAAAATGAATCTGTGGAAATGGTTCACATAAAAATATTTATTATTATTATATGTTTTGTGAAGAGTCGCTGTTACATCTTAGTTTGGATGGTTTAATTATCATAAAACATCTGGCACGTAACTAATGGAGGAATGCTGGTTTAATCTCTCCATGAAAAGTTTTATGGACAATCAGTAATTACAGGAATGGTTTATCCATGTATGGAACATCAGGTTGTGGAACTTATTACCAAGGGAGGTTATAGCAACATTTAAATAGAGGTCACAAGAAGGATATAAATTATATAAATGAAGAGACAAGGGAACTTGACCCACCATCTGATGATGAGGACACAATGTGAGCTGAATGTACTAATGTCTTGAGAGATGTTCAGCAGCATTTGCCATATCTGGGACCCGAGCAAGAGCAAATATTAAGATAGAAATAAGAGACTATCCAAGGGAGGATCTGTGGGTCTGAGAATCATGTAGGGCCCTGGTGCAAAAAAAAAATAGTTTTATCTTGTTTTTAAGTCCAGATTTTAACCCTTTAGTTTATAAGTTTGCGAGTTTTCAATCTTGCATGGTGCTTTGGAGACCCGATTCTAAGCTCAAAGACAGGGCCATCCAGCCTTTGCAATGTGTTCATTTTGCTATTGGTTTTTGTCTTGATTGTAACCCACGTGTAGCGCTACGGAATATCTTGGTGCGTTACAAATACATGATAATATTAATAATAACTCCAGTTTTATCTCTACTTCCTATCTCCACATTTTAACTCCAAATATATCTCAACTTTTATCGCCATTTTTATCTCCAGTTTTTAAAAGGTGAAGTTAAAAAGTGGAGTTGTATCTCCACTTTTTAATTTCACCTTTTATCTCAACTTTTATCACCGGTTTGTGTCTCCTCTTTCATCTCCACCTTTGAAAAGCGGTGCTAAATATTCAAATCAGATTAAAAAGTGGAAATACAAAGTGAAGTGAGGGGCCCGGCACACTACAGAAAAAAATGTAAATAAAAATAAATAAATGACACAGCACTGCCCCACTGCATTGCACCACCTGCTTGACCTGTAGCTCCGCCCCAGCACAAAACTTCACAACCTCTTGCTGGGATGCTTATTTTCACCACGAAAGCTTCCAACCAGGTTTCTAAAACTATCCTCAATCTTATTCTGTACAATAAATATAATAAGTATAATAATAGATTTCCAGACTCGTACCTCTTAAAGTTTCTTTTTTCAGTAATGTTACACATGCATTCAATCGCCTTTACTCGTAATATTACATATCACACTACAAATATGTAAGTCCATATCTTATCAGTAAAATGCAAAGTGTAGACTTATGTGTCTACTCGTAAAATTACACCAAATCAGCAATATTACTTAAATTCTTAATGAGACACAGCCCTATGAACCAACAGAAAACATGAATGTCATTATATCATATATATATATATATATATATATATATATATATATATATATGTAAAATTAGTAATAATAAGCACCCTTAATTTGCGTGTAAGTATTTTGCAAATAAATAACTAAGGTTTGCCCATAGGGCTAGTCAGTGGCGACTAGCTAATGGTGAGCCCCGGTGCAAGAAAAATGGGGCTACCTCAACCATAGTGGTTGTAAAAAAATGTTTGCCCTGTGCCGCTCCTCGGGACCAACTCACTCAGTACCGTCCCCAACACCCTTTTGCATAACTGCTCACTGCTTTCCCAAGACTCCTTTCCATAGTTCCCCCTTCCACTACCTCCTGCCTGAGTGAAGCATACATATATACAATCTCTGCATAAAAGACAGTCACTCTCAGTAACCATCTTCACATAGCACCCAGTCACTCTCAATATCAACCTCCACACAGCACCCATTATTTCTTCACATCTATCCTTGCATAGCACCCAGGCATTGTCTGCAACCATCCCCACACACCACCCAACCCCCCTCAGCACCCACCTCACAGAACCCATCCCCATGTACTTTGCCATCATCCACCCCTTACTCTCTAACCTCTTCCCTGATACAAATCCCCAACATGCTGAACACTGCCACCACTTGGAGCTTCAGTAGAAATTCTCTACAGAAAAAAAAAAACAGCACTGTCCCCCCCCCCCCCCCAGAGAAGGGCCCTGGTGCCTTGCATCACCTGCACTCGTGGTAGCTCCGCCCCTAACTAGACCTGGCATTAGAGCATCTGTTGTAGTCCATGTAGGTTTCCTGATATATATTAACCTCTTGACAACTGGGCTCTATGTTACCCTGAAAATTGCATAATTGACACAACATAATAAAAGAAAATACTATTTTTAAATTGCACATTTGTGCCTATGGTACTGTTAAACATTAAATTCTAATGCACTTAAAAATATATTTTTTTAGTACATTATTGTCTCTATAAGTGCTGCTGCAGGTCTCAGAAAGGCTCAGTGCACGTAAATAATTAACCTTATAGTACAAGTTACGAGTCCTACTTAATTTGCGAGTGCTCAGTAAAGTTCCAACTGAATAGCGACTTAGTGCAAATCTTTGAGAAACGAACTCGTAGTATTACTGATGTCAGAAATCAATGGGAGATAGCATCCCTTCTCGATTAAGACTTGTTCTAGACCATTATAAGCAGCTCAGTCACAGTCATGAAAGAAAGGGTCAATTAAATAGCTAATTAAAGTTACTGACCAGTTTTTAGTGGTGTAATGTTACCATATAGGGAATTAAATAAGGCCCCAAGTACTTTATGTTTAGCAGCAATGTTCATATATATTTTATTCTTTGGCATTGCTGGAAATATTTGGTTTCAAAATGCTTTGCACAAATGTGCCAGAAAAGTGAACTATAATTGAGAGCCATTGCTTAATGCCAGATTGCCTCATTTCCAGGAGCTAAAGATTGCCATTTTCCAGCATGTGACAAAGACGCGAGGCAAGCCGTCCGTATTACACTTGTTCACAGCTCCCCTTTGCTATCTGTTTCTTTCCTGTACTTTGTTCTCATTGTTGGGGCCGGATGAAATCTCCTTTAAGGCTGCATCTGGCTCTTATGCCCCCACTTGGACAGTATTGCTCTAAGGGTTACCCCATGCCGAGCGTGATTCAGCCCAGCGATCATTTCAAAACTGGCACCATTCACAAAAAGGACTTCAATTGAACAGAGCTGCAGCTGTATTTGCTCTAAAGGGATTTAAAAGACACTGCCTTGATTCTACTTCTCGGACAGACTTGACTCATGATAAAAAGTCACTATATTCCAGGAAAACATAACATTCACTTTTAACTTGGAGATCCATCACTTTAGTGAACAGAACCTGCAAAGAGACCCATTGTTAAAGATTGTTAAAGGGACAAGGAATGATTTCTTTCTCTGTTGCATCAAATAGATATTGGATAATGTCACTGTGTGTTTTCTTCTTCTTCTTCAAATAAAGGTCTCAGAGCACAAAAACGTATTCAGATGTTTAAATGCTCTTGGGTGCTTGCCCTATGCCAGCCAATGAGATCTGCATTTTAGTTTCAATATAGTTTAAACGGGTCTTACTTAATACAGGAGGTCCCCTGCTTACAGACGACCCCAATTACAGCGTTCTGTACTGAAGAACAGGCTCCTAAAGCTTTTTGTATGAGTTTGTTTCTATGTTCTGCTTGTTTGAATTAAAAGAGAGAGCACAATAGTTTCTGTAATATATTATTACAATACAAGGTTATTATTATTACTATTACGGTACTACACTGTTTTATTATTACCACATATGAGCCATTATAATATTATTACATAGTTACATAGTAATTACATAGTTACATATCCTTGCAAAGTGAGGCGAACAGTTGAGGCACGCAGTTGGTTCAAACGCGTAACTCGAAAACACTAAAAAACAACCAAAATAATGAAAAAAAAAATAATAACACACTCAGACACAGCACAGGGGGACAGCCAGGAAGACTGGGAGTGAAGTTGCAAACTAATTGGAGCCATATTTAGAATTTTTCTTCGAACAAAAATCGGCTAAGCGAGGGAAAAAATGGTGGAAGAAAAACATAAAAATTCTGGCACACGGAACTTAGAAAATACACAACGGCGAAAACAGTAACACTTACACTAACAACGCCAGGCATGCGGGACCAAAAGCCTCACACTGTGTGGCAAACAGCATTGCCAGCCTAACATTTTTTTTTTCCTGTCATTTTTGACGGGCAATTTCGTAGTATATATATATTTAGGACTCTTTATGTCCCCTACGGGCACCCATCCTTTTCTCATGGCGGGCCCGGGAGGGTAAGGGAAGTGGAGGGGGAGTGGGGTCCCTACACTTGACTACAATACACAACACAATTAAAGATATAAAAATTAGACTGCACTGGGGCCCCGCCAGAGCAGGGCACCGGGGCATTGCACCGCTTGCACCGGCGTTAGCTCCGCCAGTGGTAGTGTGGGTTAAGAACACCAACATTTGAGTGTGGCAGACTGGCAGTCTTGGGTGAGAATTGGTTCAAGGTGGGGAATTAAATAAAAGATTTTAAATAAGTATAAACCAAAGACAACTGATCTGATTTTAGGATTCTATTGTCAAAGAATAAGATTTTAGGGATTGCAGTTATGACAGGAAATGCATAAGTAATAGCTCATTAAGATACTATTTATTATGTACTGGACAAGCATTCAAGAAAAGTTAATTCAGCACCACATTCATACACAAGATAAAATAATATGGGGAAAATGCAATAAATTGAGCTATTTATTTCAACTGATATAACTGTATGCTACACTATTGTAAAATATTGTATTGTTGTTTCTGTAGTGGCGAAGCTACCGCCAGTGCAGACGGTGCAATGCACTGAGGCCCTGCACTGTTAAGGGGCCCAGTATTCCCCCTGCAGTGCCCCCCTGTGACCCCACTCTGCCCTCTGGCCTGCAGGTACGTAGATTTATGTGTATACATATATATATATATATATATATATATATATATATATATGTGTGTGTATATATTTTTATTTGGGTGTGTCTGTAAGTGTATTTGTATATATATATATATGTAAATAAAATAAATATATATGCATAGATGTATATGTAAATGTATAGATATATAGACAGATATGTAAAAATAGTATATATATATATATATATATATATATATATATATAAATATATATATATATATATATAGCAAATACCGTAGTTCATTTGTGTTCACATTTGAATGTCTAAAGTTAAAAAATAGTTTCAAGGCTGTTCAAGTTATTACACTGCATTCTGGGAATCTTGGCAGGGACATGTGCCCACTAAGGCTTTGCTCTTGCAATCCATAACCATTTCAAACATGGCTTCCCTTAAGCATATGCCTGCTGTATCACAAAACTGTGTAAGGTTGAGCCCCAATTTTTTTTTGCACTGGGGCCCTCCATGCACTAGCTCTGCTACTGATCCTAGCAATTTTTCCAATTCCTTCATTACTAATCTTCTTCTTTGTTTTTTCTTTTCTCCTTCTCTTTCTTAAAAGTTATTTAGGTTCTTATGTTATTAATTTTTGTCTATTTTCAGAATCCAAACTTTTCCAACAGGATAATATTTTAAACATTAGAAAAATACTTTAATTCAGGAGAATTTATTCCTAAGGGACATATTGAGCTATTATAAATATAGCTCAGTTCAATAGAAATACATTTACAGCTATAAGTTTATCACCAGTGGCGGAGCTAGTACATGGAGGGCCCAGTGCAAGAACAAAAAAAATGGGGTCCCCCCAGGAAGGAAAGAGTGTGAGCAGATTTTTTTTGTTGTGCGGCCCCCGTGGGCTCTTCCTGATGTCAACTCACTCATATATACGTATCTATATAAATAATAAAAAAAAATATATATATATATATATATATATATATATATATATATACACACGCATATATTTTTTATAAATATAGATATATACACACACATATATATATATATATATATTTTTATATATATATATATATATATATATATAAAAATAAATAAATATATTTATATGTAAAATATATATTAATATATTTATATATAAAAAAAAGATATATATATATATATATATATATATATATATATAAATATATATATATAATATTAAAGTGAAACAGAGATCATTTCATTTGCCCACACTTTTACAGCTGCTGCAATATTTAGAGAAAGGGTGGACCGAGCTCCTTGAAAACAAACATTGCAACTCTCAGCACATCCTGGTGACATGGTCCCTCTAACACAGAACTACAAAATTAAATAAAAAGGACTTTTTTGGTGTAATATTTATCGCTACTTAACGTTTTTTTTTTTTAATGATAACTTTAAAAAAATAATTATTCAGTAAAAAAATGCAACTTTTTTTTTTAAATTAAATTGTTTGTAAAACATTGATGCTTTTTTTTTTTTATTGCATGTCCCAAAGTGGAATATACACTCTATGATTGATGTTTTCTTCTTTTATTTCACAGATCTAGATTATTTCATATCGATTCCGTTAATGTATAGTCTCCTTCTCGACTGATCATTACAAATGTCTCCCGCAAATTAATGAACTGAGCTCTAATTATTATCAGCCTTATTAAATTGTGATTCAGTAAATTTAAAAGGGCTCTATTTAAGCACACAGAATATTTTTATTTACAGAAGTTTTTAGTTCGTGAACTTCTATCCAAAAGCAAGGTCTTCACGAACTAAAAACTTCTGTAAATAAAATATGCTGTTTGCTTAAATAGAGCCCTTTTAAATGTACCGAATTGCAATTTAATAAGGCTGTATATTTGTGACCTACAGGTGAAATTACTGTTTTTAAAGGAAATTAGAAGCGAAGCAATCCACAGATTCTCCCCAAATTTCCCGAGCTCTCCCATTTGTTGCAGTGAAATCACTGACCTGTGTCCCAATCAGGAGAGATCCTAATGTAAAATAAACAGGATACATTCCAACTTCTGAAGACAAGGGCAGGACGCCGAAGGCAAACATCTGATCAATTAAGATAAGAGCCCCAAATGAACACAAACTCATTTAACACTCCGCTCCAGCTCTTTGTATTAATTGCTCTGGACTGATATCCTAACCATAGGACCTGTTTAGCCATATATATAATTAAGATGCAGTAAAGTGAAAGCACTCAGCCATGTTACACCTACTCTGTTATTTGTCATGTCTGTTTCTTTATTGTCTCAAGACTGGTTATGCCTCCGAAGATGCTTTGTTCCTTTATGCAGTAAAACCACTTGTTGTGGGGCTTCTCTTTCACTTTATTTCAATATCGCAGATTGGAATATAATTTGTATATATATATATATATATATATATATATATATATATATATATATATATATATATGTATTTATTTATTTATATGTGTATATATATATATATATATATATATATATATATTCATTTATATATGTATATATATATATATATATATATATATACGGTATATATATATATATATATATATTCATTTATATATGTATATATATATATATATATATATATTTATATTATTTACACTATATATATATATATATATATATATATATATATGGGGAGAGAAGAGCAGCAGGAGGTCAGGAGAGAGGGGAAAGGGAGGTTAGTGGAGAGGGGGAAAGGGAGGAATAGGATGAGCGGAAGAAGGGAGGAAGTTGCAAGCGCCAGTTGTGCAGGCCACAATTGCGGGCCCCAACTGCGTTCCTCGCAGTTTGCCTAAGTCCTGCGGGTCTGGGGATGAGCGCCTACGGCGAGCCCGCAATTTTAACATTGCGTTACTAACAATTTTTGGTAAACCCGCAATTACGACAACTATATATGTGATATATATATATATATATATATATATATATATATATATATATATATATATATATAAAATATATATTTATAAAAGTATATATATATATATATATATATATATATATATATATATATATAAAATTATACCTTACTGGGTAGACAAAGAAATGTATTTAATCTCAAATTCCAAGTTATTTCGTTCTTTTTTAATCATACCAATCAAAAATGTAAACTAATAATACATAAAATATAACAGTATACCCTCATATAAAAGTTGAAGATTTTCATTAAAATGATGTTAAATATAAATTATTATACTCTGCCTGTGGTTTTGAAATACTGTAAAATTGTACTTCCTGCTCCAACATAACATAAGGAAGTTTCTCCATTCAGAATATTCGGCAAACCTTTTTTTTCTAGTCGGTCTTTGCTTTTGCAGCCATTGAGCCTCTATAACAGTTCTCGTCGTAGTTAATATTTGTATAGTTAATGTTTGAGCATCTCTCCCTGTACCTCCCAAAGGCCCATTTCTTCGCATTATTACTGGGTCTGACATTAATTCATAAGGCAACACATTTTTTATAATTTCTTGTAGTGTTCTCCAATTTGAATGTTTGAATTTTAGGGCTTTCCCACCATATATAAATGGATGTGCCCAATTCTTTACATCCCATGAAACAAGTTGGTGGTATGTGTGGCTTGTGCTTATTTATTTGTATTGGGATTCTGTTCTAAAAGTATAATATTATATAGTTTGTATCTTTAGCCTGAATATATATTAATGCTCTACCGTTCTGATCCCATATTTCTTGCCATGTTTCATTATCTATTTCTGTTTTGATGTCTTGGAACGTCATTATTTCACCATTTCTTATGATATGTACTGAGCAGGAAAAAACTTTTACTTGCCATCTTAAAAATGAGCTAAAATGAACTATTTTGATTTTTTATAAACTAAAGTTAATAATACAGCATCTAATATATTATTGTTTATGTGTAATTATGCTACCGTGGAATCTACCATTTTGCTTTCAGCAGTTCAACATTATGAACTGGGAAGATCCTATCTACATAACAGGAATTTGGCATCTACAACTGTCAGTGCTACCAGCCAGGTTAAAAGGAAAACATTTAATTTATATTGTCCAGTGAAAATAATATAAAATAGCAGACAAAAAAACAAAATGAAGTCTTGCATTATAGAATATTTGCTTACAAACATTAAAAAATATAGGTTCTTTTCTGCTTTCAAAAATCTATTTGTCCATTATCATATTTGCAATTGCATATAGAAAAAAATATCACAGTAATCCTTTAAATATTAGGATTTACACCCACAGTCCGGCTTCATTTAAAAAAGCTTATTGCAGTATTCTGACCTTTTTTTTGTTGTCATGGGGCATTCTTATTATTGGAAAATTAACTCTTTTGAACATTGTATCTACACAAGACGTCTGAGGGCTGCATATATACTACAATGCTGGCTGGTGGGCTTGAAGAATAGTTTTACAGATATGTAAGCCATGGACCCCTTCCGGGTCTCTAAAATGTCATGGTGAAGGGGCTTGTCTCCTTCAATGAAGCTGTGAGCTATACCATGTAGGGTCACCCAAGATGGGCAGGTCATAGCAGAGAGATCAGACAAATCGTGGTCCACTTGAGAAGGAAACTGGCAAACCACTCCAGTATCTTTGCCAAGAAAACCATATGGATATGTACAACCAGAGACACAGACAGATGTGCCTGGAGTGCTGCGGTCCATAGGGTTACACGACTGAAGGAGTGAACAAGTCATGGGCATAAAAACATTTTCAGAGAAAAACTTCCTCTTTGTAGACTTTGCTAGTGCATGGAAGCTGCCATGATTGCCATACTTCCTTTTCAACACAAAGCGGACAATTACGACAGGGCAATCAGGACTTGAAGGATACCTCTACTGAGCCAATGGGAGGGAGAGGGACAGTATCCTGTGCTAAAATCTTATCTGAACCCATGAGTAAATCAATAAATCCCCCTTCCTCCTTCCATTCTAGAATAGGTAACATAATTAGGAGAACACAGCCACTCACTTTCCAAAGAATCAAAAAAGTACCTAGAAATATGTATGGCTACTGTGTACACAGCTGCAAATGTTGATAATTTGCTACAAACTTCACAATCATTTATCCCAATCTACGTTTTGTTGTGGTTTAGTCCTTTACTCGTGTCCGACTCTCGTTGACCTTATGGACAGCAGCAGGACAGGCTCATCTATTGTTAAATCTCTGGTTGTGCTTATACATAAGATTATCTTGGCAAAGATTCTGGAGTGGGTTGCCAGTTCCTCCTCGAGTGGGCCGCGATTTGTCTGTAAGTTAATCTTTTTACTCAGCCGACATCCTACCTAAATCCTGTCTTGTCTGCAAGAGATCTCAGTGTAGCAGCATGTGTATATATTACACCAAACCAAGCTTTATGGATGAGAAACGGCTCTAGGAACTAACAGAGAATGAGAAAGTCATGATAATTATAATGAGTGAGAATAAGCGCTATAACTGCGACAAGAAACCATTATATTTTTACATGTATATATTTTATTTTTGTATTTATTTTTATTCATTAAAATGAAATATATGTGGCAATGGTATTTATAAATGGAATATATATCATTGTGTTTATGTTTGTATATATATATATATATATATATATATATATATATATATATATGTAATACATTACATTATATCAGAGCATTTGTTCCTAGTCCACATGGTTTCCTGATATGTATTAACCCCTTAAGTTCTGGGTTGTGTGTTACACTGGATGTTGTATAATGAAACAGACATACTAATACAATATTACATTTTTTAATTACAAATATGTTTCTATTGGACTGTTAAGAGCCAAATAATGTTGAGATTTAATGTTAAAACCATTTGTGAGTGGTCTTTGGTACCCGTAATATTTTCTTACATTTTTTGTAGTTACGGCACTGCCCTGATTTTTGAGTGATCTGTTTAAGTCTTAGTAACAGAGGGTTTTGGTGCAAAATATCTAACTCGTAATCTCTCGTCAGTGCAAAAATCAATCGAAAAGTTTGCTGTCATTTTTGGCTCGGTCTTGCCGCAGTCACTGGTAGCAGTTTTTTTTTATGTTTCCGGGATGGGTGATTAGCATATCTAGGGAGATTTACTTTGCTCTTAAACACGGTGTAATCTGCAAAATAAGGGATTAGCATTGGGGCCATAGTTTTTGGCCAAACCCAAAATTCACCAAAAGCAGTTATTTGAATTTTGTGTAACCTTTCCTGTACAGAGTTAACCAATGTGATTTAAAGAACTTTCTTCGCCTTTTTGTTTTTTACCTTTAAAGGGACTTTTCAGGCACTTTTTTCCCTATAAATGTTTTAACTAGTTTGATAAATTAATTGCATTTTCTCAATGTAATTGTCAAATAACATTTACACTTCACTTACCTCTAAGAATCCCTCATATTCTCACCTTCTAGAGCCTCCCCTTTTCTTCCTGTTCTCTCTCATGAGAGCTGACATCTTGCACAACTGTGACCCAAGGACACACCAACAGGGGAAATGTACCAGTGTCTCACTATCTGCTATCTAAAAACATAGTTACATAGTAATTGAGGTTGAAAAAAATGACTTTTAGCCCATCAAGTTCAACCTTTTAAGATCTCCTCTGATCTGCAATACGCAGATTAATTGTTAATTGATCCAGAAGAAGGCAAACAGAAAAAAACTAAATTGTGAAACTTTGCCAGGTGTCTAAAATGGGGGGAAAAAATAATTCCTTCCTGACTCCAGATACTGGAGATTGGACTCCTCCCTGGATCAATACTCCCTCTCTAATTATCCAGGATAACCCTGAATTTTTTTAAATATATCCAATCCCTTTTTAAAGTTATCTATTGAATCCGCTGTCACCACCTCCATTGGTAGAGAATTCCACATATTAACCATCCTTACTGTGAAGAACCCTTTTCTTTCCTTAACGTGGAATCTTTTTACTTCTAACCTCAAGGGACGTCCTCTTGTCAGTTGAAAACCTCTTGGCACAAAAAGCTCCCCTGACAAATCTTTATACTGACCCTGGATGTATTTATATAAGGTAATCATATCTCCTCTTAGATGCCTTTTTTCTAGAGCAAATATGTTTAATTTGGTTAGTCTTTCTTCATAACTTAGCCCCTCCATTCCCCTTATTAGCTTTGTTGCCCTTCTCTGTACCTTTTCCAGCTCTAAAATGTCATTCTTATGAAGTGGTGCCCAAAATTGTACTCCATATTCCAAATGAGGACGTGCTAGGGATAGTGACAGAATTATATTTGCTTCCCTGGCTTCTATACCCTTTTTAATACATGCTAATATTTTATTTGCCTTTGCAGCTGCTGCTTGGCATTGAGCACTGTTACCTAGGTGGTTGTCACAAGCACTCCCAAATTCCTTTCAATATCTGATACCCTATATTTGATTCATTAAGTTTATAAATTGCATGGTGATTTTTCCTTCCCAGATGCATAACCTTACATTTTTTCATATTAAATCTCATCTGCCATTTAGCCGCCCATTTCCCTAATTTATGTAAATCCCTTTGGAGGGAAAGCACATAATTTTCTGATTTAATTACCTTGCACAACTTAGTGTCATCAGCAAAAACGGAGACAATACTTTCCAGTCCTACTTCTACGTCATTAATAAATATGTTAAAAAGTAGAAGACCTAATACTGAACCCTGAGGAACCCCACTTACCACATTAGTCCAATCTGAGTATGTTCCATTTACAACAACCCTTTGCTTCCTGTCTTTTAGCCAGCTCTCAATCCATGTGCTGATACTTTAAGTCCATCAAGTTCAACCTTTTTAGATCTTCTCTGATCTGCAATATGCAGATTAATTGTTAATTAATCCAGAGGAAGGCAACAGAAAAAAGAACCCAAGTGAAAATTTGCCAATTGTCTCAAAAGGGGGAAAAAATATAAAATTCCTTTCTGACCCCAGATACTGGCGACTGGATACCTGCCTGGATCAATACTTCCTCTCTAATTATCCAGGCTAGCCCTGAATGCCCTTTTTAATTAAAAAATATATCCAATTCCTTTTTAAAGTTATCTATTGAATATTACTGCAATTCCTGTATCCCTTAGTTTGAACAATTGTCTCCCATGTGGCACTTTATCAAAAGCATTTGCAAAATCTAAAAAGACTACATCCACTAACCTCCTCATAGAAACTAATTAGATTTATTTGACATGACCTATCCCTCATAAATCGATGTTGACTCCTACATGTAATCCTGTTGGAATAGGCATATTCTTGTATATTATCCCTTATTAACCCTTCTAAAAGGTTTCCCACTACAGAAGTGAGGCTCACTGGTCTATAATTCCCCGGTTTTGTTCTTGCTCGCTTCTTAAATATAGGTATCACATCTGCTTTTCTCCAGTCATCTGAATCTTGAAAAATTAGATATAATGGTTTGGCTATTACAGAGCCCAGTTCCCTCAGTACCCTTGGATGTATTCCATCAGGACCTGGGCTTTATTATCATTTATTTTTAACATGCAACATTAGTACAGTGAAGCCCCTCATCTGTGGGTGTGGCCTAAGTCACTGCTTTATACGATGGCAGCTGTAATGAGACAGAACATAAAGAAAGGTAGAGGTTCCACTAACTGAGAATGTGTTACGCTGACGGCTTCTTAGAAGTGAATTGCAAATGTTATATGACAATTACAGTGAGGGGGATAAAATTAAAGGGTCGCTTAACTGAGCACAATTTGGACTACACCACTTAAAATATTTATTATAAACATGTTGTAACACATTTCAAATTTTTTAAATACATGCATTTTTCACCCAAGAAATCTAATAAAATACAATCTTTGCATGTCCGTCCATATGATGCTTCATTCCTAAAGACTTGGGGACTCAGTCCTGAATGGCCACTGGAACTAGTCAGGTTGTAGTGGTGTGTCCACTACTCAAATCCATGGTAAGGTTTCCTGATAGGAAGGAGACCAGTGACATCATCGCCAATACACTGTTCCTCCTGACATGTTAATCATCCCATTAGAAGCCAAACTATCGGCCTGTTTTTAGAAAGTTCCCTCCCCAGCAATATCAGATAGATAGATAGATAAATAGATAGATAGATAGATAGACAGATAGACAGACAGACAGACAGATAGATAGATATAGATAGATAGATAGATAGATAGATAGATAGATAGATAGACAGACAGACAGACAGATAGATAGATAGATAGATAGATAGATAGATAGATAGATAGATAGATAGATAGATAGATAGATATCCCACCCCAGGCTTCTAAAAATGTATTTGGTTGCCCCCTAAATATTTTTTCCAAAGTGCAGTGTATCTCACACACACTTACGTTAGTGGATAATTTTTCACCCCTTCCTTCCTTCCCCTGAGTGTAGATCACTATAAGTTTGTCTACTCCAATCTCACAAATCCTAGTTGTGCTTCTCTGCTCGAAAGCTGCCAGTAAACACAGGACATCTAAACAAGCATTTGACTGAAGATGCGTGATATGGATAAACAATATGTTGTTTTCTGTGCAAAGCTTCAGCCAACATAAACCTAATTTAGGTATGCCCACTACTCCCTTTTGAGCTGGGTATCCACCGGGTTTCCCCCTAAAATCTGTTAGCCCCATGAACCTGGCTATCCCCAGGGATACCCCCTTAATACCCTCTACACACTTTATGAGCTGGGTATTCTCTGGGCTTCTCCCAACTAAAGTATAACGATGGGGGTCCATATGGACCATCATGGCACCAAGTATTAACCCATTACCTAAGCACCCCAATGGTAATCTAAAGTGAGGAATAAGGACCCCAGTGGCAACTAAATACAACTAGAAACAGAAACACTACATTCAAGTATGTTTTTAATCCTAAGTAACCTTCAAGCCAACAGAAGCACAGTGCAGATTTGCAGAGCAGCAATGTCTAAGCCCTGTGCTAGGAGCAAAAGACTACACATCCCATGATGCTTTGCTTCAGAGACTGACTCTTCGGACATTGCAAAAATGTTATAGCTGCCTGTTATTGGCCAGAACAAATTTTAAGCTAGTTTAGCTTGGATTTTAAGGGGCATTTTAAGAAATTTGAAAATATCAGGGTTAGTTTGTTATTGTTGATTTGGGTATTTTTTTCATGCAAAATGTGTTTGCATACACTACTGATTGGATCTCTAACTTGTGGTGAAGGGGCTTGTGTACCGCTACACCATGTAGGGTCACCAAAGATGGGCAGGTCATAGGAAAGAGGTCCACTGGAGAGGAACTGGCAACTCACTCCAGTATCTTTGCCAAGATTACCTTAAGGATAAGCCCAACCAAAGACATAACAATTGTGCCTGGCATGCTGCGATCCATAGGGTCACAGAGAGTCAGACATGAATGAACTACACAACAACAAATATATTTCCCACAGTTTCTAACTCCACAAGTAAAATTATTTTTTTCTTGTACATTTAAATACAATATATCCACCACAATGTTTTGTTAACTATAGACAAGCTCTCTGGAAATGTCAACATTTACAAACTATACAATAGAAGTGTGAACAAGCCGTCTAATAGAACACTTGAATGGAAAAAATCATAATTGTTTTATAGCAGGCAACACCTTTCTTGCTTGTCTGTCATCATTCATCTTTGAGGGCCTTTCACAGCTCATATAGAGCAACAAATACTCTTACGTGCGCTCAACCATCATAGGCAATACAGGAAGTTACCTTATCAACTGGTAATATTCTCAGATTGTAATATTGTCATTAAGAATAGATCTTGATACAGTATATTACACTATTGCATGTATTGCATGAGTATTTTTCAAATTAATGTATTATCTCTTATTACTAATGAAGAAAGGAACTTACAAACTTAGGGCCTCATTCAATACGAGACGTGAACTCATAAATTTACATTTTTTTCAACTGCGGAAGTTTTTTCTGTCAGAGTTCACTCGTAATATTAGTATCTTACTCGAAATGTCTTGTCATGCAAAGTGTACAATTACATGACATTCGCAAAGTTACACTAGGAAACGCAATATTACTGTTTGCCAGGCTGAAACACAGCCCTAGAAACCAATAGAAAATGTGGACATCATGATATTATATATATATATATATATATATATATATATATATATATATATATATATATATGAGTAAAATGAGTAAAAATAAGCACCAGCAATTGCTAATAAGCATTTTTGCAAGTAAAAATATGTTTGCCCATAGGCCTAGCTCTTGATATGTATTAACCTCTAGATTACTGGTTTCTATGTTACCCTAGAAATTGTATAATGACACAAACATATTATTTATAAAATAAAATAATGAGATTTCACATTAGTGCCTATGGGACTGTTAAGCATTATATTCTAATGCACTCACATGCTTTTTATGTTTTTTTGTTAGAATTTTACAGTCTATTTAACAGCTATGTCAGATGTAAGCAAGACAGTAATATTTAACATTCTGTATCTCAAAATCTAATTTTCTTCTACATTCAACTAAATGGCTGTAATCAGGGGCGGAACTACCAGTGGTGCACCCGGTGAAACGCACCAGGGCCCTGCTCTGGGGGGCCCCAATGCTGTCCAAAGTTTTCATAAATGTATTTATATTTTTCCAAAACCTCATTGGCCCTCCACTGCGGTCTTTCCTTCCCCCTTCCTCCCTACTACCTCCTTTTACCCGGCCCCTCTTGCTCCCTTCCACCCTGCACCCCACCCAGGCCCCTCATGCCCCTTATCTCCCTGCATACCCCAACTACCCTGCCCTTTACCCAGGTTCCATTGGCCTCACCAGCAGGGCAGGGTTGGAAGGGGGCATGAGGGCCGAGGTGATAGCAGGCAGGAGGGGCCATGGTAGGGAGAAGGTGGAAGGGGGCAGGTCAGGCAGATGTGGGGGTCCCCAGATGCTTTCGGAAAAAAATAATAAAAAAAATGGACAGCACTGGTCATCATTTATATAGGGGATTGGGGGAGCCCAGAGGTGTGGGGGAGCCCAAATTATTTATTTTGAACTGGGGCCCTCCATTCACTAGTTTTTCCAGTTTTCATAATAACACATCACATATATAGTTGTGAGTGTACGAGTTGTTGCTAACGCTTGCGGGCTCGCGTAGCGAGAGCCTCAGTTGCTGGCATGGAGCGCCGAAGGCGCTCCTTGCCAGCAACTGTGACCCTCGCAAAATTTACGTTCAAATGCAAACAACCACACAACAACCGCAAACACACAAACAACGACCCTCGCAAAGCGAGGGCCTCAGTTGCTGGCATGTAGCGCCGAAGGAGTTCCTTGCCAGCAACTGCGACCCTCGCAAAATTTACGTTCAAACGCAAACAACCACACAACAACCGCGAACACAACACACAAACTACGACCCTCGCAAACTTTACCTCGCAACGCAAACAACATACGAGACACGTTACCACACATTACGACCTCGCAACAATCGGACGCAACTCGCGAACATTACAAAATTCAAAATCACAATAAATACACACAGCACATACATACAAAGCTTACCTACAGCAAGAGGGAGCATCCAGGACCTCAAAAAATACACTTACACCTTCATTTAACTCAAAATAAAAGAGTTTAGACACTCACAAATTCTCTAAGCGAGAGAAAAAATGGCCGCCGAACAAAACCAAAACGAGGCTACAGCACTCTAAACACGCAAAACACCACAAGAAACTCGCAAAACACCACAAAAGACCTACGGATATTCCGCTAAGACGCATACCACACATTACCCTCCATTTGACGCCAATGCGGAAGTACACCACTACGCTAACGGTTTGGGCTCGCGCACGCACAGTGTTACACTGCACACATTCAGCACGCTTACACAGCAGCTCCACAGCACTAATGCTGCAGCAACATCAAAACAGATTGCCAGCTCTTCAACACAATGCTTCAAAATAGGTAAAGTATATTCATTTATTAATGTATTATATATTTCATTATTATACACCAAACAGCATTAGCTACCTTACAATTTCATTGCCGTCATTTTTTGACGGGCAATTCGCTAGTAAGTAATAAATATCAGTATAAACAGCTTTAACACCCTTTATCAATATTTCAGAAACATTTCTCCAGTATATATGCTTAGAAATGTAATTGTTCAAATAAATCAAACATGTTTTTAAAATAACTGATGAGGTCCTCAAAACCGTCAGTGATCATCACACAAATCACAGGATTTATCTCATCATAATAATGTCTTCCCTCAACCTCCTGTAAAAGTTTCCCAAATAGGAAGCCACAATAGATACAAAATATTTGTATAGCAAGAAATCCGGGAAGAAACACGGTGAGTCACATTTTTTATGACATAACTCCTCTTTTCAAACCGTGCGGTTACATTATTTTTAAATATTCAATCCTCCTCTAAAAATAAAACGTGTAGACAAGATGGGACGTGCAGCTCTCATCTGCCATCAAAACCTATCTGAATTAACTACCATCATTTTTTTCCACATTCTGTAGTGTTACAAAGTGGAATTAAAATTGATTTAATTGGGATTTTATGTCACTTATCGGCTCGATATAGTCTATACTGTCGAATTGGGAAAAATAATTGTACATATTATTTAGAAATAAATAACTCAAAAGTATTGATTTACCCTTTTGCTGTGAAACCCCAAATTAAGCTCTGCTGCAACCAATTGATTTCAGATGTCACATAATTAGTTGGTGTCCACCTGTGTGCAATTAAAATGTCACATGATCGCAGAATAAATACACCTGTTTTTGGAAGACCCCCAAGACAGATTGTTAGAGCGCATAACTAAACAAACTGCATCATTAAGAGAAACAGAATATCAAAAGAAGTCCCGGATAAAGTTCTCAGGAAGCACCAATCAGGGTTGGGTTAGAGTAAAAATATCCCAAACTTCGAAAAATCCCCTGGAGCACCAGTCAAAATGGAAACAATATGTACAATCACAAGTCTGTCTACAGAAGGCCATCCAGCAAATACTGAGTAAGGAGTATATTAGTCAAGAGGCCAATGGAAACTAGGAAGGAGCTGGAGACATCCACAACTGAGGTGGGGGAAACCATCCATGAGACATTTATGATATAAAGATCCACAAAATTGAGTGGTATGGAAGAGTGGCAAGAAGAAAAGCATTGATAAAAAAACATATCCAATCATGTTTGGAGTTTACCAAGAGGCACGTTGGGTACAAGACATGTGGATAAAGGTTCTCTGGTCTGATGAGGGCCTTAGAGCGAAATGCAATGTGTGGACCCAACTCAACATTGCCATTGTACCATCATTTCCAAGGTGTGGCATGGTGGTGGTACCATCGTGGTGTGGGGATGTTGTCCAAAGTTTTTTTAAATTTATTTATATCTTATGGAACTGGAAAGTAAGTCAGTATTGATGCAAAGATGGAAGGAGTTAAATACAGTTTAAGTCTACAAACTTTTCCAATAGGATAATATTTTAAACATTAGAAAAATACTTGAATTCAAGAGAATTTATTCCTAAGGGACATATTGAGCTAATATAAAATATAGCCCAGTTCAATAGAAATAAATTTACAGCTGTAAGTTCATCACCAGTGGCGGAGCTAGTACATGGAGGGCCCAGTGCAAGAACAAAAAAAATGGGGTCCCCCCAGGAAGGAAAGAGTGTGAGCAGATTTTTATTGTTGTGTGGCCCCCTTGGGCTCTTCCTGTTGTCAACTCACTCATATATACGTATCTGGATAAATAATAATAATTAAAAAAAAAAAAATATATATATATATATATATATATATATATATATACACACGCGCATATATTTTTATAAATATAGATATACACACACACATATATATATATATATATATATATATATACACATATATTTCTATATATATATATATATATATATATAAATATATTTATATGTAAAATATATATTAATAATATATATATTAAAATATATATATATATATATATATAATATTAAAGTGAGACAGATATATATACAGTATATATATCAGATACATAACATTCTTAAACACAGTACAATGAGCTCAATAAAGTTTCTTAATTAGCAACTATTCCCCGCAACTAGCAATCACAGACTAGTTTTTAATACACTGTATTAGAAAGTAATTAGTACTACATACATACCCATTTAAAATTTCATCCCGTTTTTGACAGGAACTAAAATATTAGTTTGTTGTAGTCTGAAAAAAGAACAAAAGTCCGCTGCCATATGTGTGAAACTGCTTACATTCATATAAACCTTGTGACTTATGGTATAATTATAACTCAAAATAAAATAAAAAATACAATTTAGATTAAAAACAATAGAACAGAAAAGCAATTTCACAGTTAGTTGTACTTTACCATTTGGCCAAGTCACATATATGTACCAATATATGTACTATAGAACTAACACTATGATGTAACAGTTGTTTCCAATGCTGTTCAGTCCTTCAGTCATGTCCGTCTCCAGTGAGCATATGGATGCGGCACACCAAGGCACTTCTGTCTGTGTTTCTGGTTGCGCTTATCCATATGGTTTTATTGGCAAAGATACTGGAGTGGGTTGTCAGTTCCTTCTCCAGTGGACCGTTGATTTGTCTGACCTCTCTGCTATGACCTGCCCATCTTGGGTGACCCTACATGGTATAGTTCACAGCTTAATTTAGGTACACAAGCCCCTTCACCATGACAAGATAGTGACCCAGAAGGGCTTCCAAGACTTACATGTTGGATTTTAATTAGTACCACTGCCCAGTTCAGCCGTTATGTATTGTACCAGGGCAGAGGAAGGTTAGAACCATGAACTTCAAAAGATCATAAATGAGTTAGTTTACCAGTAACTTCAGAGGAGCTGACACTTCATATGATCTGAGGCCATATTTTCTAAATGGACGCCTACACCATAAGTTCTAACACAACGGGGTAACGATTCAACATAATTAGGTCTCAATCTGAAGTGTTTGGCAAATGTTATTAAATATAATATAATAAGGATGGGCTTCCAACCTTCTACATAATGTGTATGTAACAATAAGGCATGATACTAAGCACTGGAAGGCAATATACTTATTAAGACTCTCATCATGGGCATGACCATTATAAGTATGCAATAAATGTTGAGGAAATATGCACACTATTTGTCAGTTGATTTGTATAGAACCACATAGTCACATAGTTACATAGTAATTGAGTTTAAAAAAAATAATTTCAGTCCATCAAGTTCAACCTTTTTTCATCTCCTCTGATCTGTGTAATATGTGGATTCATTATTAATTGATAATTGATCCAGAGGAAGGCAAACAGAACAAAAAAAACTACTGAAACTTTGCCAATTGTTTCTTAAGGGGAAACATTAAATTCCATCCTGACCCCAGATAATGGCAATCGGACTCCTCCCTGGATCAATACTCCTTCTCTGATTATCCAGAATAACCCTGAATGTGCTTTTTATACAAAAAATATATCCAATACCTTTTTAAAGTTATCTATCAAATTCATTGTCACCACCTCCTTTGGTAGAGAATTCCACAGTCTAACCCCACTTACTGTGAAGAACCCTTTTCTCTCTTTAAGGTGGAATATTTTCCCTTCTAACCTCTAGAGATGTCCTCTTAAAAGTTTCACTTCACAAAGCCTTATACTGCCCCTTTTTTCTTTAGAATATATATTTGCCATTTCAGCCTCTCACATCCCTAAATATAGCTTAGTGGATCTTAGTCATGGGTGCAGGGTCTGGGGTGGGGTTTTGCCCCCCCCCCCCCCCCCCCCCCGCATCCCCCAAGATATTCTTTGGCTCCTTCACCCCTGATCTTAGTGGATCTACTTCTTAGCTGCTGAAAATTCAAAGATAAAACCTTTAGGTCTCTTCCCCTACAACATAAACAACTTATACATAGATGATGTTGCTTATGGGGGTGCATTAAACCTGATGAACACAAAATATCTGTTAAAAGGGATGAATGTTTGAAGGTGTCTCCACTGAGTAAAGTCGCAGCACCTCCATTAGGATATGTAACATTTGCAAATTCCTCCCATGTCACATTAGCACTATGTAAATAGGAGTTCATACAGATCATGTCACTAGACCTGTCACATTTGCACTAAAAAACCTAGAACAAATAAACAAAAACACATAGAGGGCACCATAACAACATAAAGACTTAAAACTAATTAAAATGCATCAATAAATGTAATGAGGACATGGTTACATGTACAGACATGTGAGAAACAGGTATATATCTAGTCTAAAAGAACTGCATGTTGGAGGACATCTCCAAGTGGCCACAATTTTAGTCAGTAAGGGTCCAATGTGTTTTTTTTTGGTGGACAGCTGGTTACTTTCCAATGGTTATAGAGACCGGCTTTGAGATTATTATTAACAGGGTGATACTACATGCGGAAAATTCCATTTTTTTTGTATCGAAGGAGTCTTTTTTAACTAAAGATACGGTAAGTTCCTCAATAATACCTTTATAGCTGTGACTAATGGAAGTAGTATCTTTGTCCCTGAGGACCAGCCGACAAGTCTTCAGGGACAACACCTTGACTGCTGAGAAGCACTGCCCTAAACCTAGTGCATTTTGTCCATAAAGGGACAATGATTTTGTGCTTATTGCATACTGATTCCCCTCTAATATTAAGACCTACCAGGTATGCTGCAAATCTTGGCCAGATGTGTGACAAGGAGTTGGGCCTCTTTGCTTTAGCTTTACCCTACAATTAATATCATGCATTTCCACACTAAATACAATAACACTAGGGTATCATTTGCATTTCAGAAATTACTTTGTCTTTGTTCATATATTTTAGAACATGGATTCAGATAAGATTTCTTATAGACCATATAGTATACTAGAAATCAATGGTAGAGTAAGCCCCCATAGGATAACCTTCCACCTCATGGAATCTCCCATGACACGATCACTTATGATATGATATCCTATTATATACGATTTTCTCTAAAAATGCTTTTATGTTCTTATCAAGTATTGCTGATAATGTTAATATGTTATATTTTTCACAAGCAGATGAAGGACCATGGGATATCTCATTAGTACATTAATTAAAATTCCTTGAATCGTGTAGAAAGTAAAATTCTCTAAGTCATTAAAATATTTACAAAGTTCATTATTTACACAAACAAATATTTAAATTTAATGATATTACATCTTAATAAAAAAAGCTTCATGAATGAAAAGGCGCGACTTGTGTCGTATTAACAAACATGTGACTGATGGACCACACTTAAGACGTATAGTTTCAGTGGGATCATATTAATATCTGGAAATACATTTTCTATTGTAAAAAAATAAATAATTTAAATTGTTAGTTCTCATTGATGGGAACCTCTCCAGAGTTTGTCGTATATTACTGGAATTATTTTTTACCAAGTACAAATCAATTATGAACCACAATTAATAGTAATATGTAACTTCTGTTATCTTATATAAAACATTTACATTTTTGTTACACCAGTGAGAGAAAACAACCCTTTTTTTTTTTTTTTTAAATACAGAAAACTCCCAGTTATCCGGCACCTATGGGGACTCCCTATTGCCGTATAAGTGTAGTTTCCAGTTAATCAGGAGTCCCCGAATTTAAGGGTCTGAACGACCCTTAAACACCACAAAACCTCTCATTAGCACCTAAACTGGGCCATTTAGGCCCAGAAAAAATAATTAGAAAAAAAGTTAGCATTTTTTTTTTTGCACTCTCGAACTCCGGATAGTGCAGGTTTTGCCGGTTTAGCGGGAGTAAATTTAAAATGGGGAATTGATGCCGGTGGCGGTTGCTTGAGAGTGCCAGTTGGTCAGGTGCCGGATAACCGGGAGTTTACTGTATAAATCAAATGTTTTCTATTGAAAGATAGTTACCATTGTTGTTGTTGTTTACTCATGTCTGACTCTCAGTGACCCTATGGACTGCAGCAGTTGCCATTCATGGCACACTATACTAACAAGACAGCAATGGTAGATGTGGTACAAAATGCAAATTCACATGCATTGCACTCTACAATAATGGTTCTCGTGCATTTTTGGGATGGACCAACTGGTTTCTGTCCAATGCTCACAGAGACTGGTTGTAAGATCCATAAATATCTTAACAGGGTGATACTTTATGTGAATACTCCATATGTATTTGATTTGAATAGATCAATGGTTCTCAAACCTCTCCTCAGGACCCACAGACAGACCACTGTTTGAATACAGATGAGACAATTAGAGTCAGTTAAATGCTAATTGCTCCTTCACAGTGTTAAACCAAAATCATGGCCTGTCTGGCGAGTCCCGAGGAGAGGTTTGAGAACTACTGGAATAGAATACATTTAACCTAAAGTTCCTCTATAACCTGCCTATACCAATGATAAATAGTAATGGTATACATGCTAGGACCACATCCCTGAGCATGGGCACAGAAGGTCTCAGGGACTGGCACTGGGAATCACTGATTTAGATTTACCAGTTGGTTAAGGTAACTTCCTATAGTGTACTGTTGTAACCATAAATAGCTGTTTAAAACCATTGTACTATAACATTATCTATAAATCTGGTTATAAGGGAGTGCCTTAAAATTAATGTAGATAATTAGAATCAACTTAACAAAAAGATCTGCCCTCCAAAGTAATGGCCTTATCAAGAGCAATTAGTTAAAACTAGCAGTGGGGGGTAATGAAGAAGAAGAGTATGCCCATTTGAAATACTGTGGTGATAAGATAACAAAGGAACAATTGAATTAATTGTTAAGTGTCTGTCACTATTTTTCCAAATGTGCATGCTTATCTTTTTTATCACCCCCATGTCTAATCTTAATTAATTGGCATTGATAAGACCATTGCCTTAGTGGGTGGATTTTTTTTATACATAAGTTAATTATATCTTATACATTTTAAGGCACTAACACGTAAAATGTTTATTTTTATGCCTTCATTAGGCATTCCTGTAGCAAGTGTGCTAATTGTGCCCTAAAATACTTGAGAATTTAAGATAGAAAAATAAGTGACAATCCCACACAATAATACTTTCTTATAGTGAGTGCCATGTTGTGTGTCTCCTTACATAATACATTTTTTTAAAGTCAAAGCATAAAAATAATGCTTACGTTATGTACATATATAAAACAATAAACTTCTGTAAAGCAATCTTAAACAAGATGCTCCTAAAACATGTAATGTTTAAGAAATTGGGAAAAAAGGGGGTTCTAAAATGAAAACATAATATCGCAACATTCTAAAAATGAAATATTATATCACAATTTTTTTTTTTAATATATAATATCACATTCTATAATGAAATTATATAACAACATTCAAAAATGAAAACATAATATCTCACCATTTTAAAAAGGAAATATCTCAATATTCTAAAAATTAAATGTTATATCACAACATTCTAAAAATAAATATTTACTATCTCAACATTCTAAAATGGAAATATCCCAACATACTAAAAATTAAATATTATGTTACAGAATTCTAAAAATAAAAATATAATATCACATTCTATAATTAAATTATATCACAACATTCTAAAATTAAAACATAATATCTTCAACATTCTAAAAAGGAAATATCACACCATTCTAAAAATGAAAATGTTATATCTCAACATTCTAAAAATGTAATGTTATATCCCAACATACAACAAAATTTAATATTATATTACAAAATTGTAAAAATGAAAATTTCACATTGCAACATGCTAAAAATTGAAAACATTCTAAAAATGATAATACAATATCATATAAAGAATATAAATTAAGTAAAGTCATTTTTCAAGTAACCATTTCAAAAGAAGGAACTGCGAAGCAAAGCAAAAGTTGCAGAAGTTGCATTGAAATAAAATATATCAGTAATTTAAGAATAAAACAGATGAATGGAACATCATTTGCTTACCCTAGGTCCAGTGGCTCTCTGATTTAAGGTATGAGGCAGATGTAGCAGCACAAGCAGAATCTGTGAAGTTATAAAAATAGTAAGACATCTCTGGGCCATTTTTCTCTTTGGATATAGGCACAAAAAGAAATAAAGTGGTAATATAGGAGCCTTAAGTCTTGTACAGCTCTATGAATGGCGAATGTTATATTCAGGGGGCTGTGAACTTAGTGCCTCTCGCAGCTGTGACTTGTCCTACACAGGCAGCAGGTTTAAAGCATTCACACTTTCATAGGTTTCCCTTTTAAACCCGCCTGAAAAGAAGGAGGGAGCACAGGGGGTGGTAAATCTGGCCTGACCCCTTCTTTTTATTTTCTATGTGGTCTTACTGAGGTTGCTGCTGCCACCTACTGTCCAATAATTGATCAATAAACGTTCATTTCTTTATTTTTCCCATCTTCTATAGAATATCTCTGAAGTTGTAGGGCAGGTTAGCCAATACTTAAATATTCCCCGGAAAATCAGCTTCTATAAATATATCCCTTGTGTTTTTGGTTCATATTTTCTTGAATTGGTTGAAAGGAGGAAAAATATACTTATCACAAATTAGTCCAATATATTTTAGGAGACCATATCTAGGTCACTACCTTGTCTTGGTGAGCTATACCATGTAGGGTCACCAAAGATGGGCAGGTCATAGCAGAGAGGTCAGACAAATAGTGGTCCAGTGGAGAAGGAACTGGCACCCACTCCAGTTTCTTTGAGAAGATAACCTTATGGATAAGCACAAACAGAGATATATTTATGGCGCCTGCCGTGCTGCAGCCCATTGCGTCATGGAGAATGGGACACAATTGAGCGTCTAAACAGCAGCAACTTTTTTAGAGGAAAATTACATTTGTTTTTAATGCCCAAACTACCTAATCTGTACCAAAATTGTATAGTCTTTTTGATTAAACATTATTTTAACTACTTGTGGGCAACGTGTGGCCGGGTGGCTGCACAGAGTCTGTGATAGTCCTTGGAGAGCCCCCCTCTCGTTCTCTCACAACACCATAAGCAGATGGCTTGATGTAGGCTTGAGAGCCAGGGAGCCACAGCTTCTAATATGTTATAGCTGGCTCCCAATATTTTAAAATACATTCCCTGGCTCCTAAAAATGTTTGTATAGCTCCTCACTAACTTGGCTGACTCCTAAGTTTCAGATAAATGTGTTAACCTCTGTCATAATATAAATGCAATAATAAAAATTATACAAAATATAATATTAATGCTCATAAGTGATATATTAAATATATTAAATTAATGCAACAGAATATTCCAAATAAACGATAATAACAATATGAATTAAATATGAAACATAACAGGTTCTTTCTTAAGTCTCACATCAAAATGGACAATGTCTTAAAACTATCAGTTACATATTTAATTTTGTTTTCAATATTTTTTATTGCCAAGTACAAACCTTGTAACAGTAATTTTTATGATCATTTGAAATAAAACAATTTATTAATAAAGTTTAGTCTAATTTTAAGAGACCCGCTACTGCAAAACAAGCTGGGGTCTTATTCAAAGGCATTAAACATTTGTTGTTCAGTCGTGTCCAACACATGTGATCCTATGAACTTCTGCATGCCAAACGCAGTTGTCAGCCACTGCCCATCTGAGCTCCCTCAAGCTCATGTTCATTCCATCATTAAACATAATTGTAGAGTATACTAGCACTTTCTTTCTAAAATTAAATATTTTGTGAGGTACACATCATATTGCCATATAGTGTGCCAAATTATAAAAACATATGTATTATTGTGAGGTTAAAAATGCTGTCGTTCAGTTCATAAACTCCACTAAAAGAACCAATATACAATTAAGTACAATACAGCGGCAATGTATCCTAGGGGGAGTTATATGTAAAGATGTCGAGATCAGTAGAGGATATATGGTAGAAAATATTTATATTTGCATAAGGTTCAAAAAGGTTAATCTAACAATGTATTGAGAATGTATAAGGAGAACCTATATAGAAGTTTATTTTTACATTGTATTCTTATCCATACATGACAGTATAATTATGTTATATGATGGAAGCAATAATTGGGGGAGGAGTGCACACATATATATATACTAGAATATTGCCCGTCAAAAAATTACGGCAATGAAATTGTAAGTGAGCTAATGCTGTTTGGTGTATAATAATAAAATAAATAATACATTAATAAAGTAATATACTTTACCTATTTTCAAGTAATATATGCAGGAAGCATTGTGTTGAAGAGCTGGCAATCTGTTTTGATGTTGCTGCAGCATTAGTGGTGTGGAGCTGCTGTGTAAGCGTGATGAATGTGTGGAGCGTAATAATGTGCGTGCACGAGGCAAATCCGTTAGCGTAGCTGTGTACTTCCGCATTGTATAAGTTATTTTTCCAAAATGGCGGCTAATGTGTGGTATGCGGCTGTGGCTGATTTTGCATCCTCGTTTCGGATGTCGTTCGACTTTTTTGGAATATCCGTAGCTGTTTGGTGGTGTTTTGAGTGTTTAGGGTCCTTTAGCCTCGTTTTAGTTTTGTTCAGCGGCCATTTTTTTCTCTCGCTTAGGTGATTTTCGGGTGTCTAAACTTCAAAATTTGTACTTAAATCGAGGTGTAACTTCACTTGCAGAGGTCCTGGGTGCATCACCTTGCGGTGGGTAAGCTTTTTATGTGTTTCTTGTGTATATTTATTGTGTTTCTAATGTTTTCCGGGTCGCGCGGGTTGCATCCTTGTTTTCGAATCTTGTAGGTCTTTTTTGGGAAATTCATAGCTGTTTGGTGGTGTTTTGCGTGTTTAGGGTCCTTTAGCCTTGTTTTCGTTTTTTTCGGTGGCCATTTTTTCTCTCACTTTTGCAGTGTCTAAACTCTTTTATTTTGAGTTAAATTGAGGTGTAACTTCAGTTTTCGAGGTCCTGGGTGCCCCACCTCCCTGTAGGTAAGCTTTTTATGGATTTGTTGTGTGTATTTATTGTATTTTTCATGTTTTGATGTGCGCAGGTTGCGGACGATTTTTGCGAGGTCGTAATGGATCGTAACGTGTCTCGTATTTTCCTTTCGTAACTACGTAAATTTTGCGAGGTCGGCAGTTGCTGGGAAGGAGCGCCATCGGCCCGCATGCTCACAACTATATATGTGATATGTATATATATATATATACATAGGTTGAATATTCCTGGGAGACTTGTGTCTGCCACCCCTCACTATCTCTCTGTGTGCCGCTCTCTGTATCCCCCCTCTCTTTTCTCTATCTCTCTTCCTCTCTCTCCACTCCATCTCTCTTCTCTCTCTTTCTCTCTGTGTCCTCTCTCTCTGTATCTCCCCACTCTATTCTCTATAATACTCTCACTCTCTCTCTCTCTTCCTCTCTCTCCTCTGTATTCTCTGTCTCTCTCTCTCTCTCCTCTCCCCTTCTCCTTCTTTCTATCTCTCTGTTTGTGTGTCTCTCTCTCTCCCCTTCTCCCCCTCCCCTTCTCTCTCTCCATATCTCTCTCCCTCTCTCCATCTCTCTTGCACTCTCCTTCTCCCTCTCTCTTTGTCTCTTTCTCAGTCTCTCTCTTTCTTCCTCTCTCTCTGTCTCTATCTCTGTGTCTATCTCCCTCTCCCTACCCCTCTCTCCTTTTCTCTATCTCCCCCCTCTGTCCTTTTCTCTCTCTCTGTCTCTCTTTCTCTCTCTCCCCTCTCTCTTTCTCTAACTCTCTTTCTCTCTCTCCATCTGTCTCCTCCCTCTAGCTCCCATTTCTCTCTCCCCCTTCCCTCTCTATTTCTCTACCTCGCTTTCTCTCTCTCCATCTGTCTCCTCCCTCTAGCTCCCATTTCTCTCTCCCCCTTCCCTCTCTATTTCTCTACCTCGCTTTCTCTCTCTCCATCTGTCTCCTCCCTCTAGCTCCCATTTCTCTCTCCCCCTTCCCTCTCTATTTCTCTACCTCGCTTTCTCTCTCTCCATCTGTCTCCTCCCTCATGCTCCCATTTCTCTCTGCCCCTCTCTCTCTCCTCCACTCTCTCAATTTCTTTCTCTCGCCATCACTGTCTCTCTTACTTTCTTTATCTCTCTTCTTCTCTCTATTGTGCCATCACATATTATAATTGTCTAACTACGATTCGTCGTCACGCTGCGTTGCGTAGTGCGTACGACTTAGCAATGAGCGTCGCAGGTGCTTAAACCGCTCTGTTGCGTAGTGCGTACGACTTAGCGATGAGCGCCGCAGGCGCTCATCGCCTGGCGAGCCTCACACAGCGAGGCGAGCCGTTAAATCGTAGCAGTTTGGCAATGAGCGCCGCAGGCGCTCATTGCAGGCGAGCCTCGCGCAGAGAGGCGAGCCGTTAAATTGTAGCACTTTGGCAATGAGCGCCGCAGGTGCTCATTGCAGGCGAGCCTCGCGTAGCGAGGCGAGCCGTTATGTTAAATCGTAGCAGTTTGGCAATGAGCGCCGCAGGCGCTCATTGCAGCCGAGCCTCGCATAGCGAGGCGAGCTGTTAAACCGTAGCACTTAGAAAAAAAATACGAGGTGAAAAAAATTACGAGATAAGCGGCGGAACAAAAACAGTAAAAAAAAACACTAAATACACACAAAAAAATAAAATAAAGGTCACTTACAGCATGGGGAACCAGGCAGGACATCTGGAAGTGAGTTGGAACTGCAATTTAGATCGATTTAGCCGAGTTACAAAGATCGAAAATCGGCTAAGCGAGAAAAAAATGGGCGCCGAAAAAAATGAAAACGAGGCTATACTACTACGAACTGCGTAAAACACAGCCACAGACGTATGTGTTTGAAAAACAACGAGATAAAGGATGCAAATTAACCGCACAATGAGTAAAAAGACAGTAGCGAGTACATTTTACGAAACACAATTACAGATTTACGCATTAACACAGATTTAACAACTTTGTCTCCTGCAACATCGGATTTCCCGCCTAAACCAACGCATTTGATGTGAAATATAAGTTGCAAGTTACAAAAAAATAAATAAATTGTATTTATTTTAAGAAAAAAAAAAGGGACAAATGTAGCGTCATGTTGTGTGGCAAATACATTTCACTACATTTAATTTTTAGTGACCGTCATTTGACCGTTTGACCATATTTACTGTTAAACCGTAGTACTTTAGCGGGCTGAGTGATGAGCGCCGCAGGCGATCATTGCCCGGCGAGCCTCACGCAGCGAGGCGAGCCGTTAAACCGTAGTACTTTGGCAATGAGCGCCGCAGGGCTGAGCGATGAGCGTCCCAGGCCGTTAAACCGTAGTCCTTTGGCAATGAGCGCCACAGAAAAAATGCCGCACGAACAAAACGAAAACCAGGCGACAGCACTATAACCACGGAAAACACGTACCGATAATCCGCTAAGACGCATACCACACATTATCCGCCATTTTAGGATAATGCGGAAGTACACAGTTACGCTAACGGTTTGGTCTCGCGCACGCACACTATTACACTGCACACGTTCATCACGCTTACACAGCAGCTCCACACCACTAATGCTGCAGCAACATCAACACAGATTGCCAGCTCTTCAACACAATGCATAAAAATACGTAAATTCATTTATTAATTTGATTTCTATATTTCAGTAGTACACAGAAGAGAACATTAGCTACCTTACAGTTCCATGTGTATATTAATAACTAAACAACTTTTAAAACATACACATCTGATTGCCGTCATTTTTTGACGGGCAATACGCTAGTCACAATATAAACTATAATAATACATTACATATGGCAATGTTTTCAACTGACAAGAGGACATCGCTGGAGGTTAGAAGTAAAAAGATTCCATCTTAAAGAAAAAAAGGGTTCTTTACAGTAAGGGTGGTTTAAAAGGGATTAGATATAAAAGGAATTTTTAAATAGGGATTGTACATATCACATCTATAGTTGTGAGCATGTGGGTTGTTGCTAACGCTGCGGGCTCGCGTAGCGAGCCTGCGGCCCTCGCAAAGTGAGGGACTCAGTGGCTGGCATGGAGCGCCGAAGGCGCTCCTTGTCAGCAACTGCGGACCTCGCAAAATTTACAGACTTACGACAAACAAATACGAGACGCGTTACGACCCATTACGACCTCGCAAAAATACGACCGTACCGCCCGAAACCTGCGCACATGAAAATATTAAAAACCTGATAAATACACACAACAAATACATAAAAAGCTTATCTACAGCAAGGGGACGCAGCAAGGACCTCGAAAACTGAAGTTACACCTCAATTTCACTCGAAATAAAAGAGTTTAGACACCTGAAAATCCTTTAAACGAGAGAAAAAATGGCCGCCGAAAAAAACGAAAACGAGGCTACAGGACTCTAAAGACGCGAAACACCATCAAACACCTATGGATTTTCCCGAAAAAGACGTACGCGACCTGAAAACATGGCCGCAACCCGCGCGACAAACACAATAAATACGCACAACAAACACATAAAAAGCTTACCCACAGCAAGGGGGGGGGGGGGGGGGGGGCACCCAGGACCTCTGTAAGTGAAGGTACACCTCGATTTAAGTAAAAATTAAAAAGTTTAGACAACCAAAAATCACCTAAGTGAGAGAAAAAATGGCCGCCGGACAAAACGAAAACGAGTCTAAAGCACCCTAAACACGCAAAACACCACCAAACACATACGGATTTTCCGAAAAAATTGGACGACATCCGAAAACAAGGACTCAAAATCAGCCACATCTGCATACCACAGAGTATATTCATTTCTTATTTTAATAATTATACAGTGGCATAGAAAAAAAAAACACAACGCTGCTCATAGCACACAAACAACCAAGACCCTCGCAATGAGCGCCGAAGGATCTTGGAACACCAACAAAATTTATATCGCACACAAACAACATTACCTGCCTTACAATCTTATTGCCATCATTTTTTGACGGGCAAGTCGCTAGTTTCTTAATAAAAATGGTATTCAGGGTTATCCTGGATAAAAATGGTCTCTTTCTCTCTCTCCATCTGTCTCCCCCTCTAGCCCACTTCTCTCTAACACCAACTCTTTCCATTTCTTTCTCTCTCTATCTCTGTCTCTCCTTCTTTCTTTATCTCTCTCTGTTGTGCCATCATCATATAAACTATATTAATAAATTAAATATGGCAATATTTCAGTGGGGATTTTTTTGTTTGCCTTCCTCTGGATCAAGTAACAACTAACAATTAATCCGCATATTACAGATCAGAAGGGATCTAAAAAGGTGGAACTTGATGGGCTAAAAGTATTTTTTCAACCCCATTTACTATGTAACTATGTAATATAAATATACAATTTTAAAGAACAATACGTGAAAATATGTTAAACATTTTACAATGGTATATGAAAAATACAGCCTTTAATATATTACCTTTTTATATGAAATTGTGTTGCTTAAGGATCTACCATTTTGGTTTCTTGTAATCAACTTCCTGAGGTGGTAGGATACATTGATTTTACAGGAAGTTTCCATCTACACAATGGTAATTTGGCATCTGCAGCTGCCAAGAGCTTTCAGTAGCTCTAAGAGAAATTTCATTAGTTCTCAAGGACATGCCCCCCTCACAGAGTAACAGACAGAAGTAGTTGATAAAAGAAAATGGATTCCTACAGTAAAGAATAATTTGCTCAAAAATATATAAAGGTTGTGTGGTATTTATTTTTTTAATTTTTAAAAAGCATTTGCCCATTATCAAGGTTAGTTATTCAAAAGACCATATAAAAAAAAAAATTGACCACAGTAATCCTTTAAAGGGTTCCTGGTAGTCCAGTGGTTAGGATTTCACCTTCCATGGTGTGTTGTGGTCCATGAGGTCATGGAGAGTCGGACATGACTGGACGATGCAAACACACACACCAGCCTTTAAGTATGCACGGGAGTAAATAGGGTCATGATGGAAATGAAAAAAAACACAATATTCTGGTAAAAATGTGTTCTGAAAGAAATAATAAAATTATTTAAAATATAACTATTATATGCAATCAAGTTTTAGTGTGAGCTACCATTTTACCCTATGCACTGCTTTAAAACAAGCAACGTACAGATTTTTCCAACTGTTTCAGTTGAAATTTCTTGTGATTTTAGTAGAATTAAATAATAATTGTACATAATATTTAATACATTAAATTGACTCTGTAGTGTAAAAAATGGTCATGGCCCTTAAAAAGTATCAGTTGCATTGAGCATAATGAAAGTTGGGTAGCCAAAGTAAGTAAGGTTATGAATTATGACTACTAAAATAATTAAAGGTATATACAGAAGTTTCATGGATTCTGAATGCATCTCAGTAGTGTATGAAAAAAATGTTTTGCATGAAAAAATACCAAAATAAACACGAATACATTTACCCTAAAATTTGCACATTTCTTCAGCTTTTATGGCTGTCGATTTTGAAAGGCAACGCCCCTGAAAAATCCTAGCTAAATTATCATAAAATTCATCATTTGTTTTGGCCAATCATAAGCAGCTACAACGTTGCAATCTCTGGGAAGTCCGTTTCTGCGAAGCATCTTGGGATGTGTAGTCCCCACCACAAGCAAGCAAGGAGGAGCTCAGACATTGTTGCTGTGGATTTCTGCATTGTTCTGCATCGAAAAGGACCGACATCTACTATCAACATTGATACGCTTGTTTATTGAGGGACAAAGACTGAGGACGGGGGCATCACTGATCATTGCAGGAGGGTTGTAACAGGGACTGTAATTATAACCCCCCCACCCCACCCCACACACACACACACAGGCTTAACTCTTTTTTTTGTACGTTTTGTTTTATTAATTAGTAGTTTTAGTTTTTCTTTTAATTGGAGAAGTTGTGTTAGGGATTAAGGGGGTCCTTGTGGACACTCATGGGGGGATAGGGTCCATGGGGGCCCATATGGACCCCTATGGTAGTAGTTTGGGTGCCACAAGGGTCCACAACTGACCATGCATGGGCATAATATAATTTCAATGACTTCTAATACATCATTATTGACGTATTGCCAAATAACTGCAGGTTTGCCAACTAATATACACCCTTATTAAATTGTGATTTGGCCAATTGAATAGGGCTCTATATAAGCACATATATATATATATATATATATATATATATATATATATATATATATACATATATATAAATATATATACAGAAGTTTTTAGTTAGTGAACTTCTATCCAAAAGCAAGGTCTTCACTAACTAAAAACTTCTGTAAAATAAATATGCTCTGTGCTTATATAGAGCCCTATTCAATTGGCCGAATCACAATTTAATAAGGCTGATGGTGTCTACATCTAGGGATATCGTTGCACATACACGCAATGTGTAAAATGAGGGCGGATACCTAGGCATTACCTCGGCTCATCTTGGATTTAATTAAAACACCAGGGATTAGGTGAATCGCATGCACATTTGAGTAGCACTGATGCTGAAGAAGGAAAAGTTTAGAGTTAATGTCCTGTGTAATATTTGCATTTAAAAAAAGAGATACATTCAGTTGGTGTCTGCATCACTAGCACCCTTATACTGGATTACATATCTTCTCTCGCTAAAAACCATGAGATTGAATTAGATTTATTTTTTAGATATCCTTATTATTTTATAATAAGTTATATGTAGATCAATGTAATCTTGCTAGGGTTTCATGAAATATATATTTATTAAACAAGGGATTTGGGACAACCACCTAGGTAACAGTGCTCAAAGCCAAGCAGCAGCTGCAAAGGAAATAAAATATATGTATTAAGAAGGGTATAGAAGCCAGGGAAGAAGATATAATTCTGCTACTATACAAATCCCTAGTACGCCCTCATTTGGAATATGGAGTACAATTTTGGGCACCACTTCATAAAAAAGACATTTTAGAGCTGGAAAAAGTACAGAGGAAGGCAACAAAACTAATAAGGGGAATGGAGGGGCTAAGTTATGAAGCAAGACTAACCGAATTAAATGTATTTTCTCTAGGAAAAAAGTATCTAAGAGGAGATATGATTACCTTATATAAATACATCCAGGGTCAATACAAGCCTTTGTCTGGGGAACTTTTTGTGCCAAGAGGTTTTCAACTGACAAGAGGACACCCTTTGAGGTTAGAAGTAAAAAGATACCACCTTAAACAAAGAAAAGGGTTCTTTACAGTGGTTTAAAAGGGATTAGATATAAAATGAATTTTTAAATAGGGATTGTAAATATTTCTTAATAAAAATGGTATTCAAGGTTATCCTGGATAACTAGAGAGAGAGTATTAATCCAGGGAGGAGTCCGATCTCTAGTATCTGGGGTCAGGAAGGAATTTATTTTTTTACCCTTTGGGGTATTTTTTCTGGTTATTTTCCTCTGGATCAATAAACAATTAATCTGCATATTACAAAGGTCAGAGAAAATCTTAAAAGGTTGAATGTAGTGGACTAAACATCTTTTTTCAACCTCAGTTACTATGTAATCTATGTAATTTATTTTATTAGTAACCTGCTGTAATTTCACTAATCATATGAACATATCTTCATTGTCTCTTTTGCTTTAACTGCCTCTTTTTTTGTCCACTTTTTTATCGTGCACCTTTACAAATCAAAACCTGACTGATTAGATTGCAGTAAATAATATAATTGTTCTCTGGTTTTATGCTTAGTTTCATTTTTAAACTGTTTTACTGTTGTTGTATTCAAATTTATAGTAACGTTTCCAAAGGGGTGGAATATATAAGGGAGAATTTACTAAGCACCTCAAGTGCATCTTACGTTGTCTCCTGTTTTTTTATGAATAATTACCTACTAGCGAATTGCCCGTCAAAAATGACGGGGCAATACAATTTGAAGACATGGCAATGCTGTTTGCCACACAATGTAAAGCTTTTGCTACTCTGAGGACCTTCGGCGCTCATTGCAAGCTTCTTGCTGAGCGTCTTTGGCGCTCATTGCGAGCCTCTCCCCTCGTGTCCTTCAAGTTTTGTGCTTTGCAACGATCATCTTCGGCGCTCATCGCAAAGACAGATATATAAGTGCAGTGTTAAATATACAATTTTTTAGTGCAGTGTAAATTAGAAAATGTTTTCAGGTCTCAGAGCATAAAAAAGTGATTTAAATATGTAACTGCTTTGAGAGTGCTATCGCTGGCAGCCAATGAGCAGTAATGCAGATATATAACTGCAGTGTAAAAAGTAAAACAAATTTAGTGCAGTGGAAATTATACATTTTTATTTTCAATTACTAATTAATACTTATTAAATTAATGTACGTTAATAATTAATTCTGAATGACCAAATGTATTAGGAAGTGCGAAGCGTTAATGTATTCATAAAGTAACGGCAGTATAAAATATGCTATTTAGCTTTTCTTTTTTTTTTTTATTATATATACAGTATATATATATATATTTTATTAATAATTAATTAATTAATTAATTAATAAATGAATATACTTTACCTATTTGTAATGAATATATCCAGCAATCAATATCCTGAAGAGCTGACAATCTCTTTTGATTGTCCTGCAGCATACAATGTACATTTGGACTGTTGCTACCCTGATGAGAAAGTGTCAGCAACGTGGCAAGTGTGCAGTGTAAATAGGCTGCGTTCGCGAGGCTAAGCCGTTGGTTTAGTCGGGTAAAGCTCCATTTTAGATTCATAATGTTATTAGTTGCAAATTAGTGTTGTAAAATGGCGGCGATTGTCTATGTGTTACGCGGCTCGCAAACATTTTCCGTCCTTTCTAATAGTGTATTTTGTATCTCGTACGTCACTGGGCAAAAGTGGTACGCGTCTGTTGGTGTCTTGCGCGGTTGAGGGTCGTGTACCCTTGTTTTCAGCCGTTAAATTCAAATTTTTCCTCCCATTTTTTTTTCTAAGTTCCAGCCTTGTAATTTTTTTTCTAAGTCCTGCGTTTCTCAACTGCTTGCAGCCTAAGGCAATCCCGCATTTCCTAACTGCTTGGAGGCTAAGTCCCGCGTTTTTTCAATCCTTCGCGAGGCTCGCAGGAGCTCCTTCAGTGTTCATTTCTGCCTAAGTCCCACGTGTTTTAATGCCTCAACTGCGGCGATGAACGCCAGAGTGCTCCGAGTTTCAATGTCTCAACTGCCCACCTCACTATGCCTTTGGCGCACATTGGCTAAGTGCTCCGAGCTCCGAAGACTTCTGTGCTTCAACGGCTCGCCTTGCTACGCGAAAACCTCCCTTTTTAAATAACCTCAGCTCTTCTCACCTCATGTCACATGAAAAAGTGCTTAGTAAATGTATGTTTCCCACCTTGAATACTTGTGCCAGGCGTGTTTTAACACTAGTGAAATTACGTTTTTTTATTTGAATGTGTGTTTAGTATCCATATGGTGCAATTGCCTCTATATGAAGTTTATTGACATCCTCCATGAATAATGGGTCATTTACCGTGAAACACTTGCAGACTTGCCCTCATTGTATAGTGCTATATTCTGTGATTTTATAGCTTTATAGCTCGCTCTAAGGGATGGCACCTACACATGAGTTTTCGAACAAGTTTGTGCAATTTCAGAGGGAAAAGTTAAATGAACTTATCGGTATGACACCACCAGCATAGCCCTCATTCGGGAACCATAACACCATGCAGTAAAATGAACATGTTTTGTCCTCAGCATTGAGTTTTATGTTAATACTCTAGTTATAGAGATTAAATAAGGTATCAATGTTTAGGCAATGGTTCCCAAACCTCTCCTCAAGACCCACCAGACATGGTTTAGATGAAACACTGTGTAAACAAAGATGAAACAACTAGTATTCAACAGGCGATGGAGCCTCAAGTTGCTTCACCTGTGGATTCACTCAGGAGAGGTTTGGGAACAACTGGTCTAGGGCATCCTTAAGAGCTGTTAAAGGACATCTATATAATGAAAATAATAACATTTATTTGAAAACGTGGACAGGGAAAATGGCATGGGTCTATTTTTAATTTGAAAAAATATATATGTTGTATCCAGTTGGGTACAGTATTGAGAACTTATCTGTTTGAATCTGATTTATATGCAATTCATTGATAATAGAACAGATAATACATAGAATTTATTTATCTAAATAACAGTAAATCTTAGCAGGTTCAATTACTGTATAAATATACAATAATAATATTTATATCATGTGAATTTGATTTAAATGCTATCTATTGATATTAACATGGCTGGGTTAGACTGGTGTGGATATAACTCTAAGGTGATCATAACATTGAGAACGTACTGAGTCTGATTTTCAGGATATCTCCTTAGCAGGAGAAGGCTTATATATATAAATATATATATTTTTTAATTTATTTATTTATTTATTTTTATTTATTTATTTATTTTTTCTTCCTCCAAAATATCTCTCAAGATTGATCAAATTCTTAATAATGATTTATTATGAACAGTAGCATACATTTTATTCAATTTATACTGGGTTGCTTGGATATATTTTAATAATAAGCTGCAACATTTTGTGCAATCTAAAAATCTCCTATTTTCATGTAACCAACTAACAACATTAGCAGTTAAGCTGGCCTTCAGAATATAAGCATATTTAGAGAAAATCCTAGTAATAACAGATTCTGCCGGTGTCTGTGGGTTCGTAATCCGTCCTGCTCAATGCATGAAAAGGACACAAAAAAGGATTCAATGCAGGGACATTAGTATTTGCGGTGCATGTGTGGGGTAGGGGTCAAACAAAGTAAGTTCAATTAATTCACCAACAGAGTCACAAATACTATCCCCGGCATTGCATGAAAGGAAAAACACCCACTCATGCTCCAAGCCAACAAGCAGAGGTGAAGAGGCCAAACATGGAAGCATATAGACACAAGCATAAAAACTAAAAAGAAAGATTTATTTTCTAAAATATTTTTATGCTGATAATTAGAGATGTCCCGAATAGTTAGCCGGCGGACTGTTCCCGGCGAACATAGCATGTTCGCGTTCGCGGCGAACTGCGAACATATGCGATATTCGACCCGCCCCCTATACTTTATCATTGAGCAAACTTTGACCCTGCATGTCACAGTCAGCAGACACATTCCAGCCAATCAGCAGCATACACTCCCTTCCAGAGCCTTCTAACTCATGGACAGCAGCCATTTTGGAATCATAACTAACTTGCAGTCTTACTGAGAGGAGGCTGAGTGTAGGTGATACTGCATCAATAGGGAAAACCATAGCTAGGCTACTGTACACAGTGTGCAATACAGTCCTGAAGGACTCTTTTGATCTCTGCTGCAAGGACACCCCTGTGTCTCTTCCCCCCCTTATCATCATCCTCCCCTCACCTTAGCACCCAACCCTAACACCCCTCACACTTATCCATAACACCCATCAACCTAACACCTAACCCTAACACTCCTCACACTTATCCCTAACACCCCTCACCCTAACCCTAACACCCCTCACACTTATCCCTAACACCACTCACCCTAACCCTAACACCCCTCACACTTATCCCTAACACCCCCCACCCTAACCCTAACACCCCTCACACTTATCCCTAACACCCCTCACCCTAACACCTAACCCCCTCACCCTTATCCCTAACACCCCTTACCCTAACACCCCTCACACTTATCCCTAACACCCCTCACCCTAACCCTAACACCCCTCACACTTATCCCTAACACCTAACCCTAACACCTAACCCTAACACCCCTTACACTTATCCCTAAAACCCCTCACCCTAACCCTAACACCCCTTACACTTATCCCTAACACCTAACCCTAACACCCCTTACACTTATCCCTAACACCCCTCACCCTAACCCTAACACCCCTCACACTTATCCCTAACACACCTCACCATAACCCTAACACCCCTAACACTTATCCCTAACACCTAGCCCTAACACCTAACCCTAACACCCCTTACACTTATCCCTAACACCCCTCACCCTAACCCTAACACCCCTCACACTTATCCCTAACACCCCTCACCCTAACCCTAACACCCCTCACACTTATCCCTAACACCTAACCCTAACACCTAACCCTAACACCCCTTACACTTATCCCTAACACCCCTCACCCTAACCCAACACCCCTCACACTTATCCCTAAGACCTAACACCCCTCACACTTATTCCTAACATGCCTCACCCTAACACCCCTTACACTTATCCCTAACACCCCTCACCCTAACACCCCTCACACTTATCCCTAACACCCCTCACCCTAACACCTAACCCCTTCACCCTTATCCCTAACACCCCTCACCCTAACCCAACACCCCTCACACTTATCCCTAACACCTAACCCTAACACCTAACCCTAACACCCCTCACACTTATCCCTAACACCTAACCCTAACACCTAACCCTAACACCCCTTACACTTATCCCTAACACCCCTCACCCTAACCCTAACACCCCTCACACTTATCCCTAACACCTAACCCTAACACCTAACCCTAACACCCCTTACACTTATCCCTAACACCCCTCACCCTAACCCAACACCCCTCACACTTATCCCTAAGACCTAACACCCCTCACACTTATTCCTAACATGCCTCACCCTAACACCCCTTACACTTATCCCTAACACCCCTCACCCTAACACCCCTCACACTTATCCCTAACACCCCTCACCCTAACACCTAACCCCTTCACCCTTATCCCTAACACCCCTCACCCTAACCCAACACCCCTCACACTTATCCGTAACACCTAACCCTAACTCCTAACCCTAACACCCCTCACACTTATCCTTAACACCTAACCCTAACACCTAACCCTAACACTCCTTACACTTATCCCTAATACCCCTCACCCTAACCCTAACACCCCTCACACTTATCCCTAACACCTAACCCTAACACCTAACCCTAACACCCCTTACACTTATCCCTAACACCCCTCACCCTAACCCTAACACCCCTCACACTTATCCCTAACACCCCTCACCCTAACACCCCTCCCACTTATCACTAACACCCCTCACCCTAACCCTAACACCCCTCACACTTATCCCTAACACCCCTCACCCTAACCCTAACACCCCTCAACCTTATGCCTAACACCCCTCACCCTAACCCTAACATCCCTCACACTTATCCCTAACACCTAACCCTAACACCCCTCACCCTAACCCTAACACCCCTCACACTTATCCCTAACACCTAACCCTAACACCTAACCCTAACACTCCTTACACTTATCCCTAATACCCCTCACCCTAACCCTAACACCCCTCACACTTATCCCTAACACCTAACCCTAACACCTAACCCTAACACTCCTTACACTTATCCCTAATACCCCTCACCCTAACCCTAACACCCCTCACACTTATCCCTAACACCTAACCCTAACACCTAACCCTAACACCCCTCACACTTATCCCTAACACCTAACCCTAACACCTAACCCTAACACTCCTTACACTTATCCCTAATACCCCTCACCCTAACCCTAACACCCCTCACACTTATCCCTAACACCTAACCCTAACACCTAACCCTAACACCCCTTACACTTATCCCTAACACCCCTCACCCTAACCCTAACACCCCTCACACTTATCCCTAACACCCCTCACCCTAACCCTAACACCCCTCCCACTTATCCCTAACACCCCTCACCCTAACCCTAACACCCCTCACACTTATCCCTAACACCCCTCACCCTAACCCTAACACCCCTCAAACTTATGCCTAACACCCCTCACCCTAACCCTAACATCCCTCACACTTATCCCTAACACCTAACCCTAACACCCCTCACCCTAACCCTAACACCCCTCACACTTATCCCTAACACCTAACCCTAACACCTAACCCTAACACCCCTTACACTTATCCCTAACACCCCTCACCCTAACCCTAACACCCCTCACACTTATCCCTAACACCTAACCCTAACACCTAACCCTAACACTCCTTACACTTATCCCTAATACCCCTCACCCTAACCCTAACACCCCTCACACTTATCCCTAACACCTAACCCTAACACCTAACCCTAACACCCCTCACACTTATCCCTAACACCTAACCCTAACACCTAACCCTAACACTCCTTACACTTATCCCTAATACCCCTCACCCTAACCCTAACACCCCTCACACTTATCCCTAACACCTAACCCTAACACCTAACCCTAACACCCCTTACACTTATCCCTAACACCCCTCACCCTAACCCTAACACCCCTCCCACTTATCCCTAACACCCCTCACCCTAACCCTAACACCCCTCACACTTATCCCTAACACCCCTCACCCTAACCCTAACACCCCTCAAACTTATCCCTAACACCCCTCACCCTAACCCTAACATCCCTCACACTTATCCCTAACACCTAACCCTAACACCTAACCCTAACACCCCTTACACTTATCCCTAACACCCCTCACCCTAACCCTAACACCCCTCACACTTATCCATAACACCTAACCCTAACACGTAACCCTAACACCCCTCACACTTATCCCTAACACCCCTCACCCTAACCCTAACACCCTTCACACTTATCCCTAACACGCCTCACCCTAACCCTAACACCCCTCACACTTATCCCTAAGACCTAACACCCCTCACACTTATTCCTAACATGCCTCACCCTAACACCCCTTACACTCATCCCTAACACCCCTCACCCTAACACCTAACCCCCTCACCCTTATCCCTAACACCCCTTACCCTAACACCCCTCACACTTATCCCTGTGTCTCTTCCCCCACTTATCATCAAGGGAGGGGGGAGGATGATGAGGTAGGGGGGAAGAGACACGGGGGGGGGATGATGAGGGAGGGGGGAAACAGACACAGGGGAGGATGATGAGGGAGGGGGGAAACAGACACAGGGGAGGATGATGAGGGAGGGGGTAAAGAGATACAGGGGAGGATGATGAGGGAGGTGGGAGGATGATGAGGGAGGGGGGATGAGACACAGGGGAGGGTGATGAGGAAGGGGGCAAAGAGACACAAGGGAGGATGATGAGGGAGGTGGGAGGATGATGATGGAGGGGGGATGAGACACAGGGGAGGGTGATGAGGAAGTGGGGAAAGAGACACAGGGGAGGATGATGAGGGAGGGGGGAAGAGACACAGGGGAGGGTGATGAGGAAGGGGGCAAATAGACACAGGGGAGGATGATGAGGGAGGGGGTAAAGAGATACAAGGGAGGATGATGAGGGAGGTGGGAGGATGATGAGGGAGGGGGGATGAGACACAGGGGAGGATGATGATGGAAGGGGGAAGAGACACAGGGGAGGATGATGAGGGAGGGGGTAAAGAGATACAGGGGAGGATGATGAGGGAGGGGTAAAGAGATACAGGGGAGGGTGATGAGGAAGGGGGGAAAGAGACACAGGGGAGGATGATGAGGGAGGTGGGAGGATGATGATGGAGGGGGGATGAGACACAGGGGAGGGTGATGAGGAAGGGGGCAAATAGACACAGGGGAGGATGATGAGGGAGGGGGTAAAGAGATACAAGGGAGGATGATGAGGGAGGTGGGAGGATGAGGAGGGAGGGGGGATGAGACACAGGGGAGGATGATGATGGAGGGGGGAAGAGACACACAGGGGGATGATGAGGGAGGGGGTAAAGAGATACAGGGGAAGGTTGATGAGGGAGGGGTAAAGAGATACAGGGGAGGGTGATGAGGAAGGGGGAAAGAGACACAGGGCAGGATGATGAGGGGGGGAGAGACACAGGGGAAGATGATGAGGAAGGGGGGAAAGAGACACAGGGGAGGAGGATGAGGGAGGGGGGAAGAGACACAGGGGAAGATGATGAGGGAGGGGGAAAAGAGACACAGGGGAGGATTATGAGAGAGGAGGGAAAGAGACACAGGGGAGGATGATGATGGAGGGGGGAAGAGACACAGGGGAGGATGATGAGGGAGGGGGTAAAGAGATACAGGGGAGGATGATGAGGGAGGGGTAAAGAGATACAGGGGAGGGTGATGAGGAAGGGGGGAAAGAGACACAGGGCAGGATGATGAGGGAGGGGGGGGGAGAGACACAGGGGAAGATGATGAGGGAGGGGGAAAAGAGACACAGGGGAGGATGATGAGGGAGGGGGGAAAGAGACACAGGGGAGGATGATGAGGGAGGGGGGAAAGAGATACATGGGAGGATGATGAGGGAGGTGGGAGGATGATGAGGGAGGGGGGATGAGACACAGGGGAGGGTGATGAGGAAGTGGGGAAAGAGACACAGGGGAGGATGATGAGGGAGGGGGGAAGAGACACAGGGGAGGATGATGAGGGAGGGGGTAAAGAGATATAGAGGAGGATGATGATGGAGGGGGATGTTAGGTTATTTATGCCCTTTATGGATTAAAACCAGACTCTGCATCAACTATGTAATTTTCCGTGGGAGTTTTGCCATGGATCCCCCTCCGGCATGCTACAGTCCAGGTGTTAGTCCCCTTAAAACAACTTTTCCATCACTATTGTGGCCAGAAAGAGTCCCTGTGGGTTTTAAAATCCGCCTGCCCATTGAAGTCTATGGCGGTTCGCCGGGTTCGCCGGTTCGCGAACATTTGCGGCGGTTCGCGTTCGCGGTTCGCGAACCGAAAATGTTATGTTCGCGACATTACTACTGATAATTTATATAGTTGCTAATGGCAAGGTGGAGGTTCCAAATATGGTATCATTTAAAACCACATGTAATAACTAATGCGTTATTAGTTTAATTATATTAAAAAAACTGCATTTTCTACTTTAAACTAGCAACAATGTTTGCCATTTTGAACTTCAGCCTTTCAAATTCACCCACAAATAGAAATTCATATGTTTTGTTAAAAATAAATCATTTACCTTTACTTACTGATCATGTTCCTTAGTCACTAGGTCCATTGCCTGATAGCTCAACGATGAAGGGTGTGTTTTTGTCTGTCCCCGGGGGAGAAGTAAGAGAGAGGTGATGAGGATTTTTTGTTAGATATCTGGATCTCACTGAATTTGACACCAACCTGCTTCACCCTCAAATGCTGAAAAGAAGGCAGCTTCTATCAATAAATGCAAGATGCAAGAAAATAATATTGGTATAGTATCAAATGTTGGAATAGGGCAACCTTTGGGAAACAGTGATCACAACACAGTCTCATTTGAGATTGAGCTAAAAAAACTAAACTGTAAGGGGCCAACAAAAACTCTCAATTTTAAAAGGGCAGATTTTAACAGTTTAAGGGCAGCAATACAAAGTATAGACTGGGACAGAGAACTGATAGGTAAAATACTGAACATAAATGGGTAACATTCAAACTATCACTCCACTGGCTTCCCTCAGCCTCAAGAATAAAATTTAAAATCATGACCCTAACTTACAAAGCCCTCAACAATAATGCTCCCCCTTACATCTCTGCTCTCATCTCAAAATACTCCCCCACCCACCCTCTTCGATCTGCTAATGACCTTCTTCTTTCTACAACTCTTGTCACCTCCTCTCACTCCGGCCTCCAGGACTTTTCTCGTGCTGCCCTAGTCTCTGGAACTCCTTGCCTCGCTCCACCAGATTATCCTCTTGCCTCAAAACATTTAAAACCTCACTTAAAACGCATCTCTTTAAAGAAACATATCACCTTCCACCCTAACACACTTATCACCTCTCTCTCCCTCTATTACCACTCCCTATACCTTAGATTGTAAGTCTGCGAGTTTCTATCCTAAGTACTTTGGGAATTCACCATGGACATTGGATTCCGAGCTCAAAGACAGGGACCTCCTTGCTTTGCTATATGTTCATTTGTATTTATCATTGTCTGAACCTAATTTATGTACAGCGCTACGGAATATGTCGGCACGTTATAAATAAACTATCACATATAATAATAATAATAATCAAACTCATATCATATGAATAGGAGAGGGGTCTTTGAATAACCCAACTAACATAAACTCATAATTAAGATAAAGAATTGTCATGTTTTGGGGGAATCAACTACAATATATGAGGGCTGGCCAGCTAAGTGCTTGATCTTGTTCCATCTTATCCCTTCTTCAAATATAGAGAAGAGAAGTGCTTTTACACTGGCAAATGCATTATTTAATTAGGAACAATAGGAAAGGAAACATATGCATTCATGATTAGCACATTCATCATTTTACAAAACATTAATAATTACTAATACATTTATGATGTATTTATTAAATAATAGAATGAGATACAAAAGGAAAAGTATATATGAAATAATGTAGAGGTAGTGTAGAGAACATGTTACACACAACAGTAAATGCACCGCTCATCACTCTACACAAGAAAAAGAACAAATAATGATTCACTTAAGTACATGCTACACACAAACCATAATAACATGCATCCAGCTCGTGGTATACAGGCCGTATGTCTGCTGGCCTGTTGCGGGCTCGCGGTTGTCTGGCTCTATTCAATTGAGCAAGGGCTGAGGCCTTAAGCTAACAACCTGAGGCCTTAAGCCAGCAAACCACTCCCGCGGCTGCAATCTGTTAATGGGCTGGCCGAGATGCGATCTGTTTTTACGATCCTATCACGGTTTAATGGAGTGCGACACAGGCCTCTCAGCCAATAGAATGCGGTCTAGCAGCAGATGATTGACAGAGAAGATTATAAAGTAGCGTTCCACACGCCCATGCGTTGACTGTGTTATATTTTCTTCCAAAGTAGCATGCAGGTCCCGGAGTTGGAGGTTTTTGGCAGAGAGCAAGAGAGTAGGCGAGTTCTGAGAGCAGTATATTGAGGGTTTTTTAATTTCTATTCATCTAATTATGAATCTACACTTAATCCTTGATTACACATATTTACACATTACACATAATAGCAATGCACATAAATTAAATTACACACATAGATACACATACACACACCCCCATCAGTTAATAAATATACAGAAATACTTATTTTTATTTATCCTTATCTTATTTGGGGAATTTAAATGGAGGGAGGAGTGGAGAGGAAGAGGAGAGGCGAGATATATCATATAATAATATATATCATACATATGTATATTTGTGTATACAATTAATATATTTAAATATATATATATATATATATATATATATATATATATACAGAACAACAAAGTCAGAGGTGCTCATCAGAGAACAAACCAACCTTAATAGGTTAGTTCTATAGCCATGATATTCTGAGAGCAACCTCTTTTAGTTCACTTGCGCCCTTCACAGGGAGAAATATCCTGTAGTATATCAGTCTGGTCCCACTCAAAAGAGTGAGCCAGCCCCGAAATACCAGGCAATTCTACCCTGAACATGGGTCTATGGGCCTTGTCAGTGAGGTGCAGCTGAACTCCCTAAGGCACAGTGAGCCAGGGGTCCACGTCTGGAGTCCCCTATTACCCATAGGGAGACTAAACCCTAAAGGTAATTTGCATATACAGAACAACATCCCCTTCCAACAGCCTCCGAGACGACTATACATATGGACAACATAGAATGGACAATATAGAAATGGACAATATAGAAATCAGATCGACTATATACTTTGCAGCCAAAGATAGAGAAGCTCTATACAATCAGCAGAAAGAAGACCTGGAGCTGGCTGCGGCACAGACCAGGAGCTTCTTACTGCAAAGTTCAGAATAAAACTGAAGAAAAGGAGGAAAAATCATCAGACCAAGCAGATAAAAAATAAATAATATCACTTGTAAATATGCAGTGAAAGTAAAGAATAGATTTAAGGGACTAGACATGGAAGATATAATGTCTGAAGGACTTTGGACCGAAGTTTGCAACATTATCAAAGAAACAACAACAAAGAATATCCCTACAACAAAGAAATCTAAGAAGACAAATTGGCTATCTGATAAGGCTTTGAAAGTAGCTCAGGAAAGAAGGAAAGCAAAAGGTAGTGGAGATAGAGAAAGATTTGTCAAACTGAATGCAGAATTCAAGAGAATAGCAAGAAGAGACAAGGAGACTTTCTACAATGAGCGATTATCATGATCTGCTTCTTGAAGGGGGATTGATATGAACCCCAGCAGAATCATGTGGTACTTGTTCTCTGTGACACAAAAGATGGCTTCTGAAGAGGGCAATGCCCAAAGGTACAGGCAGGTAATACTGGATACATGGGGCCTCCAACAAGACCACTCCCCAATTCAGGATACAAACAAAATAACAGCCTCACACAATGGATATGTGAAACTAGGACTGAACATTTATTGAATCATAGAACCAACATATTTATACTCTATCTCCCATACCACACCCTTGTATACCTTTGTTTATGTGTGTGATGTCAGAACTAAGTTGCAACCAGATGTATAAACTACATGACTGGTGTCTATAGCTGGCTATTGCAACAACCTTGATGTTATCCTCCAGTGTTTGCTTAGGACTCCTGAAGTGCAGGCATCTGTCTTGGCTGCTGTTTTTCAAGACCTGTATGTGTGAGGATGCAATGTTCTGCAGTTAAGCTTATGTGCAGAGTATTTTTACCCTTTCCTCATTTATTCTCCTGTTCTATATCATCATTTCCCTTTATAACATATTATAATTAGTATACATGGTAACAATGTCCAGGCAACACTAAACAAACAACCATAATACGTAATCACAATGCAACAATGTTATGCACCCTTGGCCATATCAATAATAATGCTGCAGGCGGTGAATCCCATTGGAACTATTCACAATTCTACAAGATGATGCTGTGAAAGTGTTGCTTGCCTTACACCAACACATTTAGAAAACTCAGCAATGGCCAATTGGATTAGGAAAAAGGTCAGTCTACATCCCAATCCCCAAAAAAGTCAGCGCCAAAGAGTGCTCCAATTATCGAACAAATGCACTAATTTCACATGCCAGCAAGGTAATGCTTAAGGTTCTACAAGCTCGACTCCAACAATATATGGACCAGGAACTACCAGAAGTGCATTGCCAATGTCTGATGGATAATAGAGAAATCAAGAGAGTTCCAGAAAAACATTTAAGTCTGCTTCATATACAATTCATATACTATTCTAAAGGCTTTGACTGTGTGGATCACAACAAAATGTGGCTTGTTCTGAAAGAGATGGAAATACCAGATCATCTCATCCTTCTCCTGAAGAATATGTATGTGGACCAAGAAGCCACAGTCAGAACTGAACATGGGACAAAAGAATGGTTCAAGATTGGAAAAGGAATGCAACAAGGTTGTATATTGTCACCTTATTTATATGCAGAGTATATCATTTGTAAGGCCGGACTGGATGAATCCAAAGCTGGAATCAATATTGCTGGAAGAAATATCAACAACCTCAGATACACCGATGATACTATTTTGATGGCTAAAAGTGAGGAGGAACTAAAGCACTTATTGATGAGGGTGAAAGAAGAGAGTGAAAAAGCTGGCCTGCTGCTCAACATTAAAAGGACAAAGATCATGGCAAAGGGCAATCTCAGTTCCGAGCAAATAGATGGGGAAGATGTGGGAGGCAGTAACATATTTTACTTTCCTGGGATCCAAGATCTCTGCAGTTGGTAACTGTAGTCATGAAATTAAAATACATTTTCTTCTGGTGGAGGAAAGATATGGAAAGCTTGGACAAGCTAGTAAAAAGAAAATATATTAAACTATCAACAAAGTTCTGTATAATTAGAAGTCTGGTATTCCCAGTAGTAACATATGGACGTGAGAGCTGGACCATAAAGAAGTCTGAGCGCCGTAGTATTGACACCTTTGAATTGTGGTGTTGCCGCAAGAATTTTGAATAAATAAATACTACAGGAAATCGAGACAAACTCAAGATATGATCATGAGGCCGAAGCTCAAATATTCGGGCCATATCATGAGACCGCAGGATTCCCTAGAGAAGACTCTGATGCTGGGAAAGATTGAAGGCACAAGAAGAATGGGACGACAGAGGCGGAGATGGATAGATGAGATCACTGAAGCAATGAACATGATTGGGCTCCGAGGGGGAGTGACTGAGAAATGTACCTGGCGTGCAGCGGTCCAGTCTGACACGACTGAATGACTAAACAACAAGCATTAGCATAAAACTTTTTTTCGAGAAAATAAGAATTTGCATTTGTGTTTATGAATTAATAAATCAATTTTGTAGTTGGATTGAATTGAAATTTACACAGTCCTCTGCACATGCCAGAAGCAGCCAGCTTGCATCTCCAGGGGCCAGTACAGGCATTATCGCAGAAAGTGATGACCTCAAGCTCTTCACTTGCTACGAGGTAGTGTAGGCTCCAATCACTCCACCTCTCTGGACACTGCCACTGGGGCAACTCCACTTCATCCATGTGATCCCTGTTAAATGATTGTATTAATCCAGTCTCAGCTATCCCCACCAGCACAATCTCCAGCCAATGGCTAGGGGTTTTGCTACACAATTTGAATACCACCTAGAAAAATTCTCCAAAGAATGATGTGCACTGTAAAATCTTCCTTCAAGAATGAACTCTGGCTTAAAGAAGAATTAAATTATCAGGATGGTATTACGGCTTTTTCACCCTAAATGTTCAGACCTTTGATGGAATTGTGGAACATACAGTTGTGCTCAAAAAGTTTGCATGCCCTGGCAGAAATTGTGACATTTTTGCATTTATTTTGAAAATAAGACCGAATTTTTTTTTATTGAAGGAAAGTGTTCATTTGAAGCCATTTATTATCACATAGTTGTTTGGCTCCTTTTTAAATCATAATGATAACATAAATCACCCAAATGGCCCTGATGAAAAGTTTAAATACCACTGAATGTTGTTACTTGTTACAGACACACAAGGTGACACACACAGGTTAAAATGGCAATTAAAGGTTAATTTTCCACACGTGGCTTTTTAAATTGCAATTAGTATCTGTGTATAAATAGTCAATGAGTTTGTTAGCTCTCACGTGGATGCACTGCGCAGGCTAGATACTAAGCCATGGGGAGCAGAAAAGAACTGTCAAAAGACCTGCGTAACAAGTTAATGGAACTTCATAAAAATGGAAAAGGATATAAATAGATATCCAAAGCCTTGAAAATGCCAGTCAGTACTGTTCAATCACTTATTAGTGCTAATAGAATTGTTCGGAAATTCAAAGAAAAACCCACAGGTAACCTCAGGAGAAATACAGGCCGCTCTGGAAAAAGAAAGTGTGGTTGTTTCAAGGAGCACACTATTACGATACTTGAACAAAAATGGGCTGCATGCTGGAGATGCCAGAAATAAGCCTTTACTGCACCAATGTCACAAAAAACATGTGCCTCAGAGCTTCTGGCACAATGTAATTTGGAGTGATGAGACCAAATAGAGCTTTATGGTCACAACTATAAGCGCTATGTTTAGAGAGGGGTCAACAAGGCTTATAGTGAAAAGAACAACATCACCACTGTGAAGCATGGCGGTGGCTCACTGATGTTTTGGGTGTGAGTTTTAAAGGTGAATCTTGTGAAAATTGAGGACAAGATGAATGCAGCATGTTATCAGAAAATACTGGCAGACAATTTGCATTCTTCTGCACGAAGGCTGCGCATGGGACGCTCTTGGACTTTCCAGCATGACAATGACCCTAAGCACAAAGCCAAGTTGAACCTCCAGTGGTTACAGCAGAAAAAGGTGAAGGTTGTGGAGTGGCCATCATAGTCTCCTGACCTTAATATCATCGAGTCCCTCTAGGGGGGGTCTCAAACATGCGGTTCATGCAAGACGACCAAAGACTTTGCATGACCTGGAGGCATTTTGCCAAGACGAATGGGCAGCTACACCACCTGCAAAAATTAGGGGCCTCATAGACAACTATTAAAAAAGACTGCACGCTGTCATTGATGCTAAAGGGGGCAATACGCAGTATTCAGAACTAAGGGTATGCAAACTTTTGATCAGGGCCATTTGGGTGATTTCTGTTATCATTATTATTTATAACGGAACCAAACAACTATTTGATAATAAATGGCTTCATATGATCACTATCCTTAAATAAAATACATATTTTTGCATGATCAGTCATATTTTTCAAATAAATGCCAACATTTCACAATTTCTGCCAGAATATGCAAACTTTTGAGTCATAAATACTTGTTTAAGTGCCCAATTCCAAGCAGTTTGGAATATAGAAAGTTTTCATAGTCTGGGCATTGTTATGTGTCTGGCTTATATTTCATTTGTACAATACCTGTTTAATTCTACCATATTTGTTTATGTACATTTTAATAATGGATTAAATCCTACATGGAACTCTGGAAAGAGGTACACTGTCCCAAAGTGGAATTGTGGGTTGCCCAGTAACTAGATTATACAAAGGGAGGGGAAATGAAATACAACTAATGTGATAAATAATTTAAATTCTTCTACATGTATGGGTCATGGGAAATTATTCCATATCAATTTATTATTGAACCAACAAAATATATACTAACAGATTTAAATATTAACTCAAAGGAAGTTTGTTAAATGTGCAAATCTGGAGTCATGGGTTACATAATAAAAGACTGAAGATCATAATTAATAAAGATGTTTTTTATTCATTTATGAAGAGTGGAATAGCTATATATGTCCGGTAATCCAGATGGATAATCAGAGTATTGCAACACTTTATTTATGTTGACGATCTTTCAAGAGGTTTATCAAGTCTGAAGCAAAACTTACATTATTATTATTATTATTATTATTATTATTATTAACTTTTATTTGTAACACACCAGCATATTCCTTAGCGCTGTACAAGGGAAGAGAACAGGGAAAAATACATTATTAACAAATGGAGGGCCCTGTGTCGAGTTTAGAATCTTTGTAGAAAGTGTTTTTTTCCCAAACTACCCTACAAATTAGGAAACTCTCTAATTACAATCTAAATGGAATGGAAGAGTCAGGAACCTGGGGAAGAAAAGGAAGGGAATAGCAATGGTCAGGAAAGAGGTGAAAGCTTTCTTAGGTGGGAAGGAGTGAAAACTTGGAAAAAAAACTCATGAAATGGACATGACATGAAATAGAACAGTGATGTAGAGAGAGTGGAAAAAGCATCTGACATAACAGACATATATATATATATATATATATATATATATATATATATATATATATATATATATATTAGGCACTTCATTAACTCACTGCCAAAACAGAAGATAGTGAGACCACTTACCGGAATTTAGAAGAAATATTAAAACAATCCAATTGCAAAGTAAGAGATATAAAAATTAAACTTTATTAGAAACAAGCCTTAAACTGACTCATAAAATATATTGGGCAACAATAAAATTATATAAAATATTTAAAAAATCAGTTAGATCGTTGCTTTAGAAGATGTGGACAAAAATGGTAGAATTTACATATTTGGTGGAAAGTTAGGAAAATATAGCAGAAAATAGAAAAGTAAGCATTATATGTATAGTAAACAACTAATACTTACACCACAAAACTTGTTTAAAATAAATGTTCCCTAGAGAACTAAATTTGCAAGTAGCAAACTAATAGAAACAATATTCGGTATTGTAAAATGTCATATTGAAACTAGATTGACCTCTTGTGATGCATTATCATGGAGAGTATAGACAAAGCAGACTACTTGGAAATACTAACATACTCGTTAGAAATCAGGTTATAACATTATGACAAGAAATGGGCCTCAATATACAATAACAAAAAATAAGAGCTTTTGAAAAATTATGGGGATATATATTGTAGTTTATGTTCAATTGTTTTGCTTAATGAAGAAAAATAAAAAATGGAATATAGAATTTATGATTATATAAGGTAAACCTAGAATTATCTATGTTTGTATAATTTATGTTGTTAAATGTATACAAGTTATTTTTTTATAACGTCTTAATTTTTTCTTTTGTTTTCTATATATTTCTGTGTTGATGTAAAAGTTTAAACTTTTGAGCTACATATCTAACTGGACATGGTAAAGATTTGATATGCTCAGATTTAACATGAGTATTCTACCAAAAATGTGAAAAACTTAAAAAAATGTTTCAACTGAATTAAATTGTTTCTTCTAAAGAATATAAGAAAAATATAAAAATAGCTGTAAAGTATTTGGAAGATGGGTCTGTATTGGTAATATAGTGTTTTAAAAGCCCAAGCTGGCTTTATTACCATTTTAAACACATGGTCCAGCTGTTTAAAGCACAAGCTTTCGGTCTCAAATTATGTGGCAAACGTGCCACATAAGTGTTCCCTGAGGACCAGAGGTTAAGACTTCAGAGTAACAAATATGAAAGCAATTAAAGAGATTGGAGAGTTATTTATGGAACTGAGGTGAGGGGCTTGCTGTACATCTGAACACAGGGGTGTGGGGTATAGGGATACTTTTGTGTGGGTTCTTTTCACAGATGTTTGAAGCTAACCTTTATTCCATGTGTCTGGCAACCAGACGCATTTCATATGTGCCGTTGCAGGTGCTATTTTGATGAGGTCAGGGTCAAGAGAGTACGAAGGGACAAAATCGTATTTCAAAAGCCAAAACTTTCAATCTGTGACTAACTCAACTTTTTTGCATACTCATAGTCCCATTTTAGCAAAACCTGTATTGAAATCTCCAGGGCTTTGACCCTATGAACCTCAGCACAACAGGCACATCTTGTGTCTGGTTTTGCTTATCCATAAGGTTTTCATGGAAAAGATACTGGAGTGGGTGCCAGTTCCTTCTCCAGTAGACCGTATTTTGTCTGACCGCTCTGCTCATCTTGGGTGACCATACATGGCATAGCTCACACCTTCATTGAAGCACATAAGCCCCTTAACTACGACCAGTCAGCGATTAAGAAGCGTGTGTTCTAATTGTATTATCATGGCTGAGATATCTACTTAGCAATTTGTAAGGCAATCACATATATAGTTGTGAGCATACGAGTTGTTGCTAACGCTTGTGGGCTCGCTAAGGCGCTCCATGCCAGCAACTGAGGCCCTGGCAATATTTACGTCGTAATGACCCATTACGACCTTGCAACACGCGCATATCAAAACATGAAAAATACAACAAATACACACAACAAATACATAAAAAGCTTACTTACAGCAAGAGGGAGCATCCAGGACCTCGAAAACTAAAGTTACCCCTCAATTTAACTCAAATTAAAAAAAATTCACTAAGCAACAGAAAAAATGGCCGCCGGAAAAAACGAAAATGAGGCTACAGCAGTCTAAAGATGGAAAACACCACCAAACACCTACGTATTTGCCGAAAAACACCTACGAGATTAGAAAACAAAGACGCAACCCGCGCAACCCCAAAAACATTACAAACACAACAAATACAAACAACAAACACATAAAAATTGAAAACATTGAAAGCTCAATAACAGAGTCTTCCATTATTTTCATTGTGGGGTATCGTTTATACTTGTACCTAACCCCTGTATTGCGCTACGGAATATGTTGGCGCGTTATAAATAAAGGATAATAATAATAATAATAATAATAAAAAGGTTCCTCACAGTAAGGGGGAGCACCGATGAACTCTGCAAGTGAAGTTACACCTCGAGTTAAGTCCAAGTTTAGAGACCCGAAAATCACCTAAGCGGGTCGCCGAATGTCCGCCGAACAAAACGAAAACGAGGCTAAAGGTCCCTAAACATGCAAAACACCACCAAACAGCTACGGATATTCCAAAAAAGCCCACCAAACAGCTACGTATATTCCGAAAAACTCGCACGACATAGAAAACGAATATTACGAAAAACTTGCACAACATAGAAAACGAACGACGCTACATCAGCCACATTATATACACCAAACACCATTAGCTCACTTACAATTTCATTGACGTCAATTTTTGACGGGCAATTCGCTAGTAAGTTATAAAAAGCATCAGAAAGTTCAAATCTGTATTAGCATGTACCAAAATGTTATGACAAGTGTTGACGCAAGTCGTTAATGTGATGTGAATCTGAGATGAGGAAGAGTGTTATTAAACCAGTCCTTTTAAATTACACATAAGGAATAAAACATTCACACAGCAAAACCACACTATGGGCCCCATTCCAATCCTCTGAGAAGGCATTTGTGTGTATATATTACGTGAAACCACTCTCCACTATCTGTGGGCCTCAGTTTCTTCTCTCACTCTCTCTGGATCTGGAACTACAATCAAACCCACTGTCTGAACCTGTGCTAAAGTCTCTCCACTATCTGTGGGCCTCAGTTTCTTCTCTCACTCTCTCTGGATCTGGAACTACAATCAAACCCACTGTCTGAACCTGTGCTAAAGTCTCTCCACTATCTGTGGGCCTCAGTTTCTTCTCTCACTCTCTCTGGATCTGGAACTACAATCAAACCCACTGTCTGAACCTGTGCTAAAGTCTCTCCACTATCTGTGGGCCTCAGTTTCTTCTCTCACTCTCTCTGGATCTGGAACTACAATCAAACCCACTGTCTGAACCTGTGCTAAAGTCTCTCCACTATCTGTGGGCCTCAGTTTCTTCTCTCACTCTCTCTGGATCTGGAACTACAATCAAACCCACTGTCTGAACCTGTGCTAAAGGTATCTAAAGACACTTTGGAGCCATTTCAACTTGTACTATATGTAGTATTATCAATATTTGTATGAATGTTTCTGTGATATAATATTTGATGAGATAGAAAACTTTTACTAAGCAAATCCATACTTTTGCATTTGTCTGAAACCCCCCTTACCTTGCCTGCTCCCCCACCCCCAAAGCCTGGTTTTATTGCTTCTTATCTCTGAAATAACATTTGTCCATCCTTCTCACATTCTGTTGCAGTCTCTCCACTATCTGTGGGCCTCAGTTTCTTCTCTCACTCTCTCTGGATCTGGAACTACAATCAAACCCACTGTCTGAACCTGTGCTAAAGTCTCTCCACTATCTGTGGGCCTCAGTTTCTTCTCTCACTCTCTCTGGATCTGGAACTACAATCAAACCCACTGTCTGAACCTGTGCTAAAGGTATCTAAAGACACTTTGGAGCCATTTCAACTTGTACTATATGTAGTATTATCAATATTTGTATGAATGTTTCTGTGATATAATATTTGATGAGATAGAAAACTTTTACTAAGCAAATCCATACTTTTGCATTTGTCTGAAACCCCCCTTACCTTGCCTGCTCCCCCACCCCCAAAGCCTGGTTTTATTGCTTCTTATCTCTGAAATAACATTTGTCCATCCTTCTCACATTCTGTTGCAGTCTCTCCACTATCTGTGGGCCTCAGTTTCTTCTCTCACTCTCTCTGGATCTGGAACTACTTCCCTCCCCCCCTGCCCCTCACCCACCCGCCCCTTGTTTCTCTTGATTTATTGAGTCACTCAAATTTCCTACAGCTGATCAATTAGCAACATCTGCTAACTATACCTAATTAATCTTTTACACAATGTTTCCTCATGCCTTTTCCTTCCTCATTACATCCTGTTCTTTCCTCAAGCTTCTCTTCTCAACTTTGCCACATCATGTCTCCAACGTAACCATCTCACCTTACATGCTTTCCTCTCCTCTTTTATGCTCCCATGAGCTACTCTTATTCCTCCATCCACCATCTCCTACCCCTTCTAAAGCTGATAAGCAGAAACACTCCTGCAAGTCCAAAACTGACTTCCTCTCCCTCTCTCTCTTTATTCTGCTGGCTTCTTGGGACATACCTCCTAACACAGGCCCCTCACCTCCCACTCGCAGATTATACTATCTGACCACTAGAGGCAGATAACATATTACATACTAGGATCACTTACCAAATTACTTTCTCAGTTGCTTTCCTTTTCCTTCTAACTTTGCATACCCTCCTACCTAATGAAACTTAACTTTCTTCCTGACCCTTGCTATTTGTTATCTGCCTCTTCCATCCCCTTTAGATTGTAAGTAGAGAGTTTTCAATCTTGTAGAGTGCTTTGGGAAAAAGCACTTTCTACAAAGATTCTAAGCTCAAAACAGGGCCCTCCACTTTTTGCAGTTTGTTAAAATGTATATTTTTCCTTGTTCATTTCCTCTGTATAGCGCTACGGAATATGTTGGCGCGTTACAAATAAAAGTAATAATAATAATAATAATAACCACCATTGAATAGCCTAAAATTAGCAATTTAAGGTGACCTGTCATGTTTGACTTTCCCTCCAAGCCATTCCAATCACATCACACAAGTAAAATACAATGAGTAAGCTCCCCTGTACCCTAAGATAACTGAACACCCCCAGTAGAGGCAGAAATATGCCCGTGAAAATCATTCAAGCGTCAGATCTGATGCTAAAAACAGTATAACACCTCAATTGACTTGGAAATAAGGCTTGATTTACTATATCGAACAAAATTGAGAGGTTAATAAATGCAATCTAACACACTCCATATCAAGTATATTTGGAGGATCTCATCAATCCTCCCACTCTGACCCCCTATAAGCCCATGGATCCCCTGGAATGCCTTAATTACTGAACCCCTGGGATTCCCTCCTCCTACTCTGAAGGGAACCCAGGGGATTCCCTCCTCCCAAGAGCAGAAGGGAACCCTGGGGTTTTGCTCCTCCAAAGCGCAGAAGGGAACCCCCCCCCTCAGAATTCCCTCCCCCGGTAACACCAATCCCCACTAATATCAATAATATAGACACCTCATGGTATACTAAACTTGGTGGGTATAGTTATAAATCGAGATCACGTGAGCTGGTGAGGGAATCCCTGGGGGTTCCTGGGCTTGTAGAGCTGATTTAAGACCCCACTGCCAAGGAAAGGGGTTTATGTAGAGATATGTGGGATGGGGAGGGCGTGTATGAACTATGCAGCACTTCTGTAGAGACTACTGAGCAGCGTTAAAACAGCCATGGTGCGTATTCTGTATTTTTCGGTAATTTTTGTAGTAGCTCAGACTGTGATGGGTACATAGATTGCGCCAAGAAAGCTCTCACAGATACGTAAGGGATTGAATGGGGCCCAATATGTGTTCTGCTGCTCCTAGAGAATGTCACCGTGCAAATAGAATTATCTATGGATTAAGTGTAAAACTGATTGCCAGCATTTTGTAGCCAATTTAATTTCTCTATCAAGGTGATGGTCAGCGGAGAGCCCGGGACCACATGATTCTTCAGAGTTTTTCTCTGTTTTGGGAAAATGGTTATTTACTTAATTTCTGGTACTAACAGACTTGGGAACTTTCCTGTTATATACCCACCAGTGCAGCTCAGAATTTATTGAATTTGATCTTAGGGATAGGTTTACGTGCCCAGGTTAGGGTTTAGGGTTAGGTTTAGTGTCAGGGTTTAGGGATTAGGGTTTAGGGTTAGGACTAGGTTTAGGGTAGTAACAGATAACCAGCTGTACATAGTAAAAGAGCTATGCTCACACTAGCGTGCAGAGGTCAGCAAATGGCTCGCCGGTGGCGGGCCGATAATAGGAACAATCCTATGCTTGTTTTGTGATCCCAACACAGTGTTATTCACACTATATGAAAGTGCCTGTCTGTGGGTAGGTGGCCTAACTCACACAAAATCCCTCCTATGCTATGCATGAAAGCTGTTTTTTTTTATTTTAATTTTTTTTAATTGTTTTTTGGAAACAGACAACCAAAATAAAATACATACAGTAAAACAATACTTACATCTAAATCATACACAATCACCCACCTACAAACCCCCCACCCACCGCTTGGCAATATTCTCAGTATTTACAGAAGGAGGCAATACCCGAAACCTATTATATAATTAAAGTAACTTCGCTAAAGGCAACAAATACAACAACAACAAAAAAATATTAACAGAAAGGCCCGGCAAACAGTTCTTCGTCCCATCTTGCCCATTTCTTAACCACTGATAATCTTAACTTGGAATCAAAACTTAAATATTCCATTTCATACTGTTTATTCCTTTCCATAGTACTACAAATCTCATTCCATTTAGGCAATTCCCCACTTCTCCATCTCCGTACAATCCACCATTTAATTGCCATGAGAACCTGCACCACTATCCCAATTGTTTCACTAGACCATTCCCTTGGAAAGATATGTAATAGAAAAGCTTCTGGGTTTAAGGTAACTTCCTTACATCCCATACCCACCAACTTGGTGACACACCTTTCCCAAAGCCCTTTGATCTTAACACATTTCCACCACATGTGGCTTTGGGTGCCTATTTCCGAGCACCCTCTCCAACACAGCTCATATTTACAACATATTTGCTTGGATCTATTTTAGACAGAAGCTCTGGAACTATGTACCATTTTTGTGTAATTTTAAAGTGTATTTCTCTGTAAGTTGTACAAATCAAGTTATCTTTTGTTAGCTGATACGCTTTTCCCCAGTCCTCCAAATTTTTCTTAATTCTAAAATCAGTTTCCCAGCTTTCCATGGCTACAGATTTTCCAGAACTTCTGTACTCGTCTAAAATTTTTAAGCATTTCGACACTGAACTCTTATTACTTGTTCTTAAGGACAGGAATTTTTCGAGAGGTGTCAAATCCCTGACTGATCTTACATCAAAACCTTCTTTTGTTAATATCTTCTTAAGGGTCAGAAATTGCAGCCACATTGATATTGGGACCTCTTTCACTCTCCTCAGTTCCTCAAATTTAATATAGCCCTCATTTCTGATTAAATCCTTAATTTTGTCAATACCCCATTTCCCCCACTCTACCTTATCTATTTCTGGGTGAATATCATAAATTACTTCCAGTGGTGTTAATGGAGATGGAAAAGGGAGCAACTTCAATTTTGAGTTCATTTTGAGCCAACTAGCCCAACATTGTTTCCCTATTCTGAACTCTATCTGAGTCTTAAAGTTGGACGATTTCTTATACCATAGAGCTTGCTGCAGAACTATTTTGGGGCTTAATGCTTCTTCTAACTGGACAAACTTGGGTCCTTCCACTCTTTCTGTCCATCTCAGAAAGTGGTACAATTTTATAGTCTCTGCATACTTCCAGAGGTTGATTGCCCCTAATCCACCTTCTATATACTTTTTATTTACTTGGTCTTTACTGACTCTAACCCTATTTCCTTTATATATAAAATGGTCTACCACTTTCTGAAATTTAGTAATACTTCCTCTGGATATAAATAGAGGGATTGCTCTTAAAACATAAGTAAGTTTTGGTAAAATGAACATCTTAACACATACGATTCTGCCTGACCAGGTTAGGTTTAGCCTCTCCCATGGAACACTGAACACTGAAACAAAAGTTATTTCCAAGTTATTCTTTAACATGGAAGCAACACACGGAGTCAACTCTATTCCCAAATGTTCTATTTTATTCTGCTCCCATCTAAATGGGAATTTCTCTCGTAACAAGGTTTTAGTTTCTAAGTTCACATTTAGCCAGATAACCTCTGATTTGGAAGAATTAATTTTATAATATGATAGGCAACCAAAGGTTTTTATTCCTTCATGAGATACACCAATGATTCTAGTGGCTCTGATAAGACTACAACTGCATCGTCTGCGAATAGAGTGATCTTCGATTCTATAGCTCCACATATGATTCCTCTTATACTATCATTCTTCCTTATCATTTGAGCCAGCACTTCTATACACAAATTGAAGATCATTGGTGATAGCGTGCATCCTTGTCTCGTCCCATTGCTAATCTCAAACGATTCCGACTGAAAGTCTGTACCTTTTATGAAGGCTGAAGGGTTAGAGAATAGCGCCATAATCGCACTTGACCCGAATTTGCCCAATCCAATTTCTTCTAAAGTACACTTGATAAACTCCCAGTTGAGCCTATCAAAGGCTTTTTCAGCATCTAACCCTACTGCCACCAACGGGATTTTATTATCTTTAGCATGTGCCAATATATCGATAAGCTTTCGCAGATTATCTGTCCCTTGTCGGTCTTTAACAAAACCTGTTTGATCTGACTCAATTAGTTGGTCTAAAAGAGGATTTAATCTTTGTGCTAGTATCTTTGAATATATTTTGATATCGATGTTGAGTAAAGAGATGGGCCTGTAGTTAGCACAATTTGCCAGCTCTTTTCCCTCCTTCGGTATCATAATTATTGCTGCTTCTAATGTCTCTTTAGGAGCCCATCCTACGTCTTTAATTTTGTTAAATGCTTTTCATAGCTGTTTCATAGCGGCAGGCATTCGCAAAATGTGAGCCATGTAGAAAGTGGCATTGGATTAAAAAGTGAAAATGCATTGTGGACTCATTTGCATGTATCTCTTGAAATTCTCAGCAGAAAATATTTTAAAAAAAAGTATTTTTAGACATCTAAATGTGATTTTTACTAAAGTTTAATGATAAAGACCCCTTCTGGATCTCTGCCCTGTCATGCTGAAGGGGCTTCTGTACTTTAATGAAGCTGTGAGCTATACCATGTAGGGTTACCAAAGATAGGCAGGTCATAGCAGAGAGATCAGATAAATATCGGTCCATCGGAGCAGGAACTGGCAAGCCACTCCAGTAAACCTTATGGATAAGCACAACCAGACACAAAATATGCCTGGTGTGCTGAGGTCCGTAGGGTCAAAGCCCTTGAGATCTCAATACAGTATCTTTGCCAAGAAAATCGTATGGAAGCACAGCCAGATACATAGATAAATGTGCCTATGGTCACCAAGAGTCAGACACGACTGAAGGGCTGAACAACAACAGTGATAAAGAGGAGCAATCTTATGGGATTAAAGGCCCCAAAGCCCATGCAATCCTTATCACCAGTCAAAATATGTGGAACTTTGCTTTATGAACAAAAATTATCAGATTAACGGGCAAATGTAATTGTTCTGTAACTAGATGAAATAGGCAAGACATAGGACCCTGAAGCAATTAAATACCTTTACTGTTATGCGGTAAATCCAGTAGTGTTTTCATATTTGTTACCTTTTTTCCCTTCTTCATTACCAGCCACATTACTCTGTTGTATTGCTGTTATGTCCTTTTAGTGCTGATTTGTCTGGAGAGGAGATTTCAACCAGAGCTATTTAGAAAACTTGAGTTGCTACAATTAGGGTCAGCATTAATGATAGCGGCATGTGCACTTTCAGCACAATGGCGACTGTTTACTATTGGCCTTACTAGAAGGAGAAATCATCTCCCAGTTTTCTACTTGTCGGGTTTGGTGAGGTTCTCTTGTTAGCCCTGAATTTACTAATCCAGTTGGAGCAGGATGGTTTTATTTCCAGCTATTAAAACATAAAAAAAAAATGAACACAATTTGAAGAACACACTAGGACAGGACTTACTAAAATTGGGCAAAAAATTATAAGAATTCCAAATGGAATTGCAAATTTATTCTGCTGAAATTTAGAATTATGTCCCTGAAGTCTGGAATACTATCCTGGGAATTATAGGCTAATAATAATGCTGTAGAAATGTTAAAGGTTTATCTAAATTTCTTTGTTTTTACCTTTTTCTAATCTAACACATGCTGCTTATATCAGAAACATACTAAATATTAAATTGAATCATTCTATACACATACAGATTTATTATATTTAAATGTATATGCAAGTGAGCTAAGTTATGGACTATGTTTTTTAGTTTTGCATAAAAATAAAAAGAACTGTTGCAGGTGATGTTTACACCCCCTGGATTGAGCTAGTCTATATGAGCATGCTCAATTTGCAGCCAATCAGCAATGCTGTATGCAGCCAGCTAGATAATGCTGATACACTCCTTCAACTAAAAATCCTTAAAGGACCATTCAAGTAAAACCGAGGGGCCGCATTTGCGGAGTTGGAGGCTACCCGGCGCCTCACAAGAAGCGGGACTTTGAAAAACCAGATCTAACACGCAATGACTAAATACGGACTTACACAAAAAAATATGAGCTGCGGGACTTAGAAAGAAAAAATTACGGACTTACACTAAAAAAATACGAGCCGCGGGACTTAGAAAAAATAACATTATGAACTCGCAAAAATACGACCTTAACGGCCGAAACACGTGCAGCGGAAGTCATTAAAAAAAACAATAAATACACACAAAAATTACATAAAAACCTTACCCACAGCAAGGGGGGCACCCAGGACCTCTGCAAGTGAGGTTACACCTCAATTTAAGTCCAAATTACTGAGTTTAGACACTCAAAAATCCCCTAAGCGAGAGAAAAAATGGAAAAATTATCCTCCGGCCTCCACTCCTTCCTGTGTCGGCACCCGGTATATGCTAATGACGTGGCGCGCACGCGACGTCACATCATTAGCATATACCGGGTGCCGACGCAGGAAGGAGAGGAGGCCGGAGGAGAAGGTGCAGATGGAGGTAAGTGAGGGGAAAGGGAGAGGGGGAGGTATTTAGAGGGGTAAAGTGAGGAGGGGGGTTTAGGATGAGGAGGGAGGTTGGGGATGAGGAGGGAGGATGAGGAGGGAGGATGAGGAGGGAGGATGAGGAGGGAGGTTGAGGATGAGGAGGGGGGTTGAGGTTGAGGAGGGGGGTTTAGGATGGGGGGGTTGAGGATGAGGAGGTAGGATGAGGAGGTGGTTTAGAATGAGATGGGGGGTTGAGGAGGGAGGTTGAGGATGAGGAGGGAGGTTGAGGATGAGGAGGGGGTGGAGGTTGAGGAGGGAGGTTGAAGAGGGGGTTGAGGATGAGGAGGGGGTTGAGGATGGGGCGGTTGAGGATGAGGATGGGGGGGTTGAGGATGGGGGGGTTGAGGTTGAGGAGGGAGGTGGAGGACGAGGAGGGAGGTTGAGGATGAGGAGGGAGGATGAGGAGGGAGGTTGAGGATGAGGAGGGGGGTTGAGGATGAGGATGAGGATGGGGGTTGAGGAGGGGGTTGAGGATGGTGGGTTGAGGATGAGGATGGGGGGGTGAGGATGGGGGGATTGAGGTTGAGGAGGGAGGTTGAGGAGGAGGGAGGTTGAGGATGAGGAGAGAGGTTGAGGATGAGGAGGGGGGTTGAGGATGAGGAGGGGGGTTGAGGAGGGAGGTTGAGAATGAGGAGGGGGTTGAGGAGGATGATAAGGGAGGGGGGAGAGACACAGGTAATGGAGAGGGGGCAAGAGACACAGGGAAGGGAGAGGGGGGAAGAAACAAAGGGAAGGTAGAGGGGTGAAGAGACACAGGGGAGGGAGAGGGGAGAAGAGACACAGGGGAGAGAGAGAGGGACACAAGAAAAGGGCACACAAGAGGGGGACACAGAGGGCACAAGAGGGACACAGGGGGTAGCACATTTCCCACCCTCGGCTTATACTCAAGTCACTCATTTTTCCCAGTATTTTGTGGTAAAATAGGTGCCTCGGCTTATACTCGAGTATATACGGTATATATATACACACACACATATATATGTAGAATGTCATATATTAGCTGAATGTGCCATTTTAAACTCTTGAACTATTTAATTTAGAGTATATATACCTTGAATTAATATTCTTTACTTTTGAAAATCAATTAATACAATTTTAAATACTAAATTAGTTTTTTTTATTAAAACTTAAAAACACAAACCTTTAAAAGATTTGTGGCCCGCCGATATCATGAAATATCAGATTTATTAACAATAAGAGCTATTAAGTATTTTTTTTTTTAAATGAACAGATTTCTTTAATTAGTGTGTTCATAAACGACCTCAAACTTTTGAAAAGTGTGAGGTTATTAGTCACAGATGTATATATAGAATAGTCAGGTGGTATCTAATAGTCTGCGGTGTAAGAATGCCCTCTTTACCACCCACAGCTGCCAGGAAATCCTCATCATACTTTACTTGCTGAGTCAGCAGATAATTAGACTTGTAATTGTTGATGGTAGGAATATGGCGGACTGGAGCCATCACAAGCTCGCTCTTATTTCAAGGGACACAACAGAAAAATGAAAATTTACACATATAAATACATATTAATTACTTGTCACCTACGTGGTGAGTGAGGAGAACCACAATGCTGATATTTCAAGGTGACCTATATATTTATCCACCCATATATTTGTCAAAACTAATATTAATCCCATTTTTAGTCAAAAAATGCTCCTATATTCATTTAAAAATCCAATATTAGTAGCAACATTTTAAAACTGCAGACAACATTGGACAAGTTATTTGCTAAATTGAGTGCTGGTGAATCTTCAGGAAAGGGACGATAGACATCAATCACTAGAATTGGGGTTACCTCCTATTCAATTGCAAGCCTGCAGATTACGTTATACCGGTCGTAAGTCTACGGGCTTGAGATTTGCTACAATTACAGAGCGATTCAATTAAACAAGCCCGCAATTTAAGGGCCGAAAGCCTAAACTGTAAACCATGCAATCCTATGTAGCATTTCAGAGCGTGAACATGATCAATTAAGCAAGGGCGTAACTACCGATTTAGAAACAGCCAATAGTAATTGAAACTGTCATCATTACGTCAGTAAAACATGGAGGTTACCTGTCAATTAGTTAGCATTTAGAGGTCCGATATGCGATCAGACTCGCAATCCGTCAATATACAAAATAATAAAAAATAATGAAAGAAATGTTCTAGTCTCTGTGGGTGGCCTGATATGTATGAACTCCTTGATTCCTGGGATCAATATAACATGAAAATAAAATGTAAAAAAAAAATGTTTTATTGGAGATTTGCGGGCTTGAGATTGTTGTGCAATTAATTATAATGTCTTTCATCGCTTTCCCCGTGCAGTATTGATTTTTTTATTTGCATTTACAGTGCTATGGACACTTCTTTAACCCCCTTGCGGGTCCTATCTGGTACTCATAGGATTTACTTCTACATTTGCCATTTACAGGTGTGATAACATTTACGGGTTTGAGGAATTGTAGCAATTGAATAGCGATTTGTGATTGTAAAACATACGTGCTTGAAAGATCAAAGGCTTAGCTGGGTCGGAGTTACGATTTTGACAACTGAAGGGATTTTCAGCCTTTAACCCGCAAATCGTTTACGACTTGCTAAAAGAAGCCAATTGAATAGCAAATTAGTTTATGGGCTACATTACAGGCTCCAGTAACCAACAATTACTCAATTGAAACGGGACCTCGGTCCTTGGCTCCTCTTCATCTTGTGTCATCATCACCCCTCAGTAAGGGGAAAGTTCTGGTTACATTTTTATATATTTATGTTTCCGATCTTGTGCAGAGAACAGATTATTCCAATTTTAATAAATTTTTATGGAAAAAATTAATTCTATAGATATTGTTGTTGATGTTGTTAAGTCATGCCAGCCATAATCGTTATGTGTCTGGCTGTGCTCGTCCATAAGGAATTATTGGCACAGATACTGAAGTGGGTTGCCAGTTCCTTCTCCAGTGGACCACAATTTGTCTGACCACTCTGCTAAGAACTGCCCATCTTGGGTGACCCTACATGGTATGTGGAATCATTTAAACTACGGATTATACTTTATCAATTGAATGTTATTAAAAATATTGTATTATCTTACAGTAAATTATCACTGAAGTTTGCCATTTTTAGGTGGTAGAGCACCTTTTTAACCCATCCACAGAGATTTATTAATGAGAGATCACTGCCTTTAATTACTGATTAGATCCTGGCATTGTATCCATTCTTGCAAGGAGATAACTGAGCATGCCTAGAATTTATTTTGCAGGCATCTGCATCCAAATAATTATTATACCTACTTCAATCCTATTAGCTCAATTTGATTTAATATGTATATCACATTGTTCTTGTTCAGTTCTTAAGTTGTGTCTGACTCTCTGTGACCATATAGACGCGACACACCAAGCACATCTGTCTGTGCTTCTGGTTGTGCTCATGTGATTTTTTTTGGCAAAGATATTGTAGTAAGTTGCCAGTTCCTTCTCTTTTGGGCCCCAATTTGTCTGACCTTTCTGCTATGATCTGCCCATCTTGGGTGGCCCTACATGGTATGGTTTACAGCTTTACTGAGGTACAACCATATTTCAGGCAATCAGAATTGAGAATTTGACGTCAACCTGGTAATTATTTGATTGGTTAAATGTCTAACCAATCTGCAGTCACGGAATGACAATAGTTTATGGCCTGGGGGAATCCCAGGGATCCCCTGGCTCATGGGGGTAGTGTTATAAACCCCTTAATTGAGGGATCAAGACTCATATCGGACACAAATAACATGTTATGTTGATGGTAGTCTCATATTTGATGCATGTAGGCTACACTAACGATTTTCTAAAAATCTCAGCACAAGCACTTAAGAGACTTAAAGGGACTGTCATGCCAACAAAAAGTTGCTTTAATTTTAAAGAGCATTAATAACATTGTACTAGCAGTTTTTATCTGCAGTAAATCATTTATGAAATATTTAAAAATTGATTTTGCATCTCCTGTATGCTAATGTGTGGCCAGAGCACTTGATAAGGGTGGAAGATAAGTCTAATTGCCAGGTAACATTGCAGGTCTTTGTCTTGGCCCCTACTGAGACAGACAAGCAGACTGTAGCACATCAAAGCAGCTAAAAAACAAATATGCATGAACCTGCATATAAATTAAGCAATAACAACATGGAATTTCCCGGGATTGATTCTATTTTGGAAAGATATGGATAATGCAACATATAGTCAGTTTATCATGCTCTTTAGGATCAAGCAAGTGTATGTAATCATCTTAGATAAAACTAGTAGCAGAGATGAGGATCTTTTCAGGAGTTTCATGCATAAAATAGCTCAGTTATCTTATTTACAAAACAAAACAAAAAAACAACCGGGTTCCCTGGTGGTCCAGTGGTTAGGATTCGGTGCTTTCACTACTGCGAGCTGGGTTTGATTCCAGTCAGGGAACCAAGAGGTGACAACACCCTAAAGCCAAGCAGGGTTGGGTCTGGTCAGTACTTGGATGGGAGACCACCTAGGAATAACAGGAGCTGTATGCTGTGGCCCACTGAAGAAGAAACTGGCAACCCACTCAAGTATCTCTTCCATAACAACCAAGTGGATCAACATGACCATGGACATAAAGATGTTCATGTCGTATTACAGTCCATGAGGTCACTGAGAGTCGAAAATGAGTGAACAATGAAAAATTAGGAAATAAAAACGACCAAGTACAATTGTATACATTTCTAGTTTCCACAAAGCCCCTGTTTCCCTTTAAATACATTAGGAAAATTCAGAATAGCATTATGTGATGCTATTGGTAGTCCAAGGAAACACCAATAGGGGACGTTTCAAAGAAGCAACATTAGGGGTATGATAATAAAACTGGGTCACGGACTGAACTAAAGTGATGTTTAGAGAATGTAGAGCTAGCGGCGTGTTCAGGTTGTATTTGATACTAGAAGTTTGAAATAAAAGGTAAACTCAAACTCCTAGTACATTTAACTATCCAGCCTCTGAAGGGTGCCATGTCTTCCACACTTCCCACTTGATTGGATACAGAGTGGGGATGTTATGCTATATATTATTATATATTGAAAAGGGAAAGGAGAAGGGAGGGGAATTGGTGTACCTCAATGAAGCTGTGAGCTATACCATGTAGGGTAACCCAAGATGGGCAGGTCATACTGGCACCCACTTCATTAACTTTTCCAAGATAACCTTATGGATAAGCACTACCATATACACAACGATTGTGCCTGACGTGCTGTGTTCCATGGGGTCAGGAAGAGTTGGACACAACTTTACGACACAATAATAACAAAGCCTATATAAGTATGACCATATTAAATTTTTTAATACTTTCCAATTTTTTAAATCATATTATATATTTAGAAAACTTAACGTTGGCTTATGGTTACCCTTGATCTGTCTTTCATACCCGGTGCTAGGCCTCTTTGGGTATTTTTCTGTTTAGATAAAAACAATTTAATTCTAAAATTCAAATTTTTTTCTTGTTGTTGACTGTTGCATTGCGACTCTACGATGGGGAACCAGTCATTTGTCGAGATATTAAAGAAAAAAAATAAATTGCACAGATACCAGGGGTGTAGGAGTCCGAATAATATTGAGGGGGATACAGCTCATTGTATACACATGTCGTAAAATAGCATATATATAAATACATACAAACATAGAAAAATCTGGGGGAATTTGTCCCCCCCACCCCCCAGTTCCTACACCCATGACAGATACATATACACATAACACAAACATAACTCAAACTTTCCGGAGACAGTAATTCTACAAATTGCTTCAATAAAACCGCATAACAAACCCATTCAAAATATTTCTGTCTACGTTTCCTGCCAAAACTGACAGTTCTGTAATGTGAGAAATTGCATTTTTGTATGTTTTATCTGATTTCATGCAGCTATAAAGAAATCATTGAGATTCTTTGAAACCAACCTGTGTCTTGTTTTCTTCTTATAACTATATTACCCCGCTATTGACTCCACTTATCTGTTCCAATAGCTGCAGGCCATTTTATAATAGCAATATGGTGCCTCTACTGCAGCTGCAAACATCTGCTCCACAATCAGACCTTATAGCAGCTCACTGTCTATAGCTCTAGCCAAGACCTCCTATTGGGATTAGTCCTAGAGGTTTTCATCATTATCCCCAGGACACCCTAGTGGTACAAAGCATTGAGTTTTATCTCAGCCTTCAAAGTATATGTATTGGCTGTATGACAAACTCAATGTTATCTTTAAAATATCCAGAAAAGTAATCTTTTTCATTTTAAAACCTACAAAAATATATAATATGATTAAAAAATAAGGGCCCGATTACAAGGGTCCCATAGAAATCTTACAAGTCAAAAGCTCACTTAAGCCGTGACGTAGCTATCACATGCTGCCCTTATCAAACCCTTAGGTGTAAAGCCTTACGAGTGAGCGCAACGTGTCAGCTGTGTAATTTTACCTAACGTGCGATTACAGATAATGCTATGTGTGCTCACAGTGAGACTAAACCATATGGGGAAAGTCAACTTCCCACAAGAGAAGCTAAACTTTTTACAAAAACACTTATTTGACTCTACAGAAGTTGAGTGTTTGGAAAAACCCAGTATAAGAAGCAAAATAGCCTAAGAAGAATTTTACAAGACTCTGATAAAATAAAAGTGAGGCCTACATATTCTAAACCATAAAATAAGTGTTTCTACTGCTCAACCCTACTTTAACGGCTCAATCTACTTACTCAATTTATTTCCGCCAGCTATCTCCTTGACCCCTTCAAATCTGGCTTCTGACCCCGAAACTTCACAGAGACAGCTCTCACAAAAGTCACTAATGACCTGCTCACTGCCAAGTCACAGGGTCACGCCTCTATCCTAATTCTTCTGGATCTCTCTGCTGCCACAGTTGACCATCTTGGCATCCGTGACACTGCTCTCTCTCATGGTTCAGATCGAACATGTATTGTCTCCTCTGGCACATTTTCTTCAACTCACCGTCTGACTGTTGGTGTACCCCAAGATTCAGTCCTAAATCTATACATCCTCCTTTGGTACCCTAATAAAATCTTTTGGTTTTCAGTATCATCTACATGTTGATAACATTCAAATCTACCTCTCAGCACCAGATCTGTCCCCCTCTATTCTAATTGCCAACTGCCTTTCTAGCAAATCCTCCTGGACGTCCGCCCATCAACTCAAACTCAACATGTCTAAGACTGAGCTCCTTATCTTTCCACCCTCTACTAATGCTCCCACTCCTCAAATATCTTTCACTGTTGACAACGCCATTATCACTCCCATTACCCAGGCCTGTTGTCTTGGGGTTTTACTGGGCACTGCCCTCTATTTCATTTATCACATATAATCAATCACAAAATTGTGTAATTTTCACATAAATTAATCTTTAAAATACATCAATATCTTACACGACACAGGTAAAATTCTAATCCATTCTTTCATTATATTTCACCAAGATTACTGCAACTCTCTCCTTGCTGGCATCCCCGTCACCAGTCTGTCTCCACTGCAATCCATTATGTACGCCTTATGAACGCTTGACTCATCTACTTTGCCCAACACTCAGTGTCTGCAGCCCCTCTCTGTCACTCCACTGGCTTCCCATAGCCTCTAGAATACATTTTTAAATCATGACCCTAATGTATAAAGCCCCCAACAACAGTGCACCCCCTTAAAACTTTGCTCTTGTCTCAAAATACTCCCCCAACCACCCTCTTCACTCTGCTAATGATCTTCTTCTTTCCTTCTCTCTTATCACCTCCTCTCACTTCTGCCTTCAGGACTTTTCTCATGCTGACTCTACTCTTTAGAACTCCTTGCCTCGCACCACTAGACTATCTTGCCTGAACATTTTCAAAAGCTCACTTCCATACCACCAGCTTTCAATTCTGTAATGTGCTTTGGGGAAAGCACTATGTATGTATGATTGACAGGACTCTCCATTCTTTTTCAATGTGTTAAAACAGTTTTTGCCTTGTATTTAACCCATGTATAGCGCTACAAAATATGGGCCTTATGGCCTGTGCCATGGTGGCACAGAAAATACTACCTAGCTATGTTAATCACCCCTCCAGTAAAACTGTGATAGAACTGCTACTGAAGAAAGCTGTGACTGTAATTTACGGGCACTCCTTTACATTGATTTTTGGCCTCATAATAAGTTACAAGTTATTCTGGGAGACTCTTTCCCAAAACCCTCCGCTAATAAGACTTCCCGGATCACTTGCAAATTAGGGCTCTCCCCTATCTGCTAAAAGCTAAAGAAAATGTTAGGTGTGCCAAAGACCGCTCACAACCCTTTGCTGAGTCCCGCTGCAGCAGTTAAAGTGACAGTATAGCACCCTAAAACACAAAAAAATATGAAATGTCAACATTATTTGACAAATAACAGTCCAATATCAAAATATGTGTATTTAAAAATATGATGTTATTATTATGCTAGTTTTATTATACAACATCCAGGATAACAAACACACGACCAGTACTCAAGGGGTTAATACATGTCACAAAACCGTGATGCCTAGTAACAAATGCTCTAATGCATTGTCTATTAAAATATAATACTTAAACACAAAATAAACACACTATATCTATTGAAGCTATAAATATAATTGTCACATCTTTTTAATATCAAAATATACAATTAAATAAAAGAAAATTCATTTTTATATATATCTTTTCCCTCACAATGTTACGGAACTCAGCCGACATTACTAAATCCTGTCTTGTCTGGGAGAGATTTCAGTGTATGAAGTATGTGTTCACTCATATATTACACCAAACCAAGCTTTACGGACAAGAAAAGGCTCTAGGAACAAATAGAAAATGAGAACGTCATAACATATATAGTTGTCAGTGTTGGGGACGTTTGCGATGTTGGTAACTCAGTTGCAACAGCGAGCCTTGCAAAGCGAGGCGAGCCAGTGGCACCGTCACACATGCGAGGTGAAGCAACCGCGCAGCCCTTAGGCTGCAATGAGCGCCTTTGGCGCTCATTGCAGCCAGCAGAGCTGTCACACATGCAGCAGCCGCACAGCACTTATTCTGCAATGAGCGAGGCAAAGCAACCACGCAGCACTTAGGTTGCATTGTGAGGGTCGTAACTGCGACCCAAGCCCGTAAGTCTAAAAACGAACAAAACAAAAAAATTTAACAAATATACTAACACACTCACAGACAGCAAAGGGGGATAGACAGGAACCCTGGGAGTAAAGTTTCAAGTGATTTTGAGGCAAATTTCGGGTTTTTGTCAATACAAAATCTACTAAGCGAGTAAAAAAATGGCGGACGAAAAAAAGTAAAAAAATGAGTGGCCCCTACAGTAGGCAGAAGGAAAGGCACGCAAAGAGTTCATTGTGAGCCACGTGATGAGCGCCAAAGGTGCTCATAGCAGGGCTCACGATAAGCACCGCGAGAGGCTTACAATGAGTGCCACAGGCGCTCATTGCGAGCCCAGCGATGAGTACCAAAGGCTCCGCGTGGGGCTCACGATCAGCGCTGAAGGTGATCAGTGCAAAGCAGGAAAATTGAAGTACACGGGGGAGAGGCTTGCAATGAGCGCCAAAGGTGCTCAGAGGAGCAAAAGCCTCACATTGCCAGCCATACAATTTTAATTCTCTCATTTTTGACTGGCAAGTAGCTAGTCATTATTATAATGAGTGAGAACAAGCCCTGTAGCTGTGGCAAGGAACCATTATATTTATATACAGTATGTATATACAGTGCCTTGCAAAAGTATTCACCCCCCTTGACTTTTTACCTATTTTGTTACATTACAGCCTTAAGTTCAATGTTTTGTTAATCTGAATTTTATGTGATGGATCAGAACACAATAGTCTAAGTTGGTGAAGTGAAATGAGAAAAATATATACATAAAACTATTTTTTAGAAATAGAAAACAGAAAATTGGCATGTGCATATGTATTCACCCCCTTTGTTATGAAGACCATAAAAAGCTCTGGTGCAACCAATTACCTTCAGAAGTCACATAATTAGTGAAATGATATCCACCTGTGTGCATTCTAAGTGTTGCATGATCTGTCATTACATATACACACCTTTTTTGAAAGGCAACAGAGCTGCAACACCTAAGCAAGAGGCACCACTAACCAAACACTGCCATGAGGACCCAGGATCCGATTTGTAAGTATAAGACTGTTGTGAAATTAATTCTAATGGCTTTCCCCATCATTTACAGGTAAGTATTGATTTATATTTGCATTTACATGCTCTGGACAGGGGTTAAACCCCTTGCGAGTCCGGTCTGGTACTCGTACGATTTTCTCCTACACATTGCTCAATTGAATCAGGCTCATATTCTTTTGGCAATAGAAAAACAATGGAAAAGTTTGCTGTTATTTTCTGCTCTGGCCACAGTTACTCGTAGAAGTTCTCTCGCAATGTTTCAGAGAGCATAGCTAGGGAGATTTACTTTGCTCCTAAAAACAGTGGGCCTCATTCTATTATCGGCCGTAAACCGGCCGTAAGGCTGCGATTCCTTGCGGGGGTCCCGTTACCTTGCAATTCAATTAAACGGCTAGGATCTCCTCTTACGGCCGGCCGTAAATCTTGCTACCGGCCGTAAGCTCTGAAAACTTAAAACTCAAAAATAAATTCAAGCCTGCACTGTACAGCTCTGTAAATGCTAGGGATCATATTGGGGGACATGAGGATTAAAAGTAACCCACTCTCAAGCTTGCACATCAGCCCAAACCCGAGTTCAAATTAACTGTTTATTTTCCGGCCGCAGCGTGGCCAGGTCTGAGGTGCTCCAAGCCCTCTGGACTTTTTACATGGATATTTGACGTATATTAAAAAATATATATTTTACGGATTTGAGTATAAGGGAATTTTGTGCTATTTTTGCTTACACCGAAAATCACTTTATAGTCTTCTCAAAGTGCAGGATGGCTTTATTTGGGCTATATTTCGTGCTTAATTGGTGCTAGCGGGACCTCTTTCCTGCAAGTAAGCTGCGGCTCGGTTTTAGCCTTGCAGAGAGGGTTCCCGGAGCAATTGAATTGCAAATAGGATTTTCTTACGGCCGATTTCCTTGCGGCCGTTTTAGATCAAAGGATTTCCTCCGGCGCGAGCGGCCGCAAGAGATAGCAAGGCGCCGGCCGCAAGCCTGCCGGAATCCCCGGCCGGAGGGAAATAGAATAGGAGAATAGCTTGCGGCCGGTCCTTGCGGCCCCGCAACGGCCGCTAATAGAATGAGGCCTAGTGTAATCTGCAATATAGGGGATTAGAATAGTGGCCTAAGTTGGTGCGTTACAAAGCCGGCTCATTGCAGCCAACGTTGGAGCCTCCACCTTCCGCAAATGCAGCCACTCACTTTGCGAGCTCGCAAAGCGTGACGACGATTCGCAGTTTGACAACTATTATATGTGAAGGCTCATTGCAGGCTGCAAATGCAGACCCTGGCAAAGCGAGGGGCCGCATTTGCGGAGGTGGAGGCTCCCACGTCAGGTTGCAAATCGCGACGTGCCACATTTGCGGGGGTGGAGGCTCTACAGCGCCTCACAGGCGGTTACAACTATAACATGCAATGACTAAATACGGACTTACACAAAAAAATAAGAGCCGCCGGACTTAGAAAAACTTTCAAAAATACGAACTTAACGGCCCAACCGTGCACAGCGAAAAACATTAAAAAAACACAAAATACACACAACCCCCCCCCCCCAAAAAAAACATTACACACAGCAAGGGGGGACAGCCAGGACGTCTGGGAGTCAGGTTGAATGCAAATGTAAGTCCAATATACAATTTAGAGTTTAGACATGCCAGAATCCCCTAAGCAAGAGAAAAATTGGGCGCTGAAAAAAACAAACAAGGCTACACGACCCCTAAACCCGCAAAACACTGCCAAGCACATACAATTTTTCCACAAACCCGTACGAGGAACAAAATACACATTCGCCGCCATTTTACAACACTAATTTACAGAATGCGGAAGTACACAGCTACACAAACGCGCATGCAGCCTATTTACACTACATACTGCAGTCATTGCTGACACTTACACCTCTGCTCCACAACACTGCAAATTTACATTGTATGCTGCAGGAACATCAAAACAGATTGTTAGCTCTTCATCACAATGCTTCCTGCATATATTAAATTACAAATAGGTAAAGTATATTCATTTATGGGTTAATTAATTAATTAATTAATTATGAAAAAATACATATACACAAAAAAACTAAGAACACAGTATCGCAATAAATGACAAAGCCCTTCACTGCGCGCCTCACAAGGAGCGCCAACGGTGCTCATAGGACACCAACTACACCAGTGAAGAGACTTGCAATAAGCGCAAAAAGGAGATCAGGACCTTACAATGAGAGCAAAAGCGCCTCTGATAACAAAAAACACACCAACCGAGAAACTCGCAATGAGCGCAAAAGGAGCTCATTGCAAGCCACGCGATGAGCGCCAAAGGCCAAAGGCGCTCAGCGCGAGGCTCGCAATGAGCTCCAAAGGATCTCAGATGATCAAAACACTTACTGTCTGTGGCAAACAGCATTACCTGCCTTCCAATTTTATTGCCCCGTCATTCTTACGGGCAAGTCGCAAGTTATAATTATAATAAGGAGTCCCAGAGAAAAGGCATGCCTTATGTGTCAGTCACACAGGTATTTGGGATAAGATTTTATTCTAGTCCCCACAAGATTCCCACTGGGCTCTGATGTTAAGGTAATCATTTAACTATCCACTATGATAGCCCTCACCAAATTTGGGTCTGGAAACTCTTGAACTTGTAGTCAGGAGAGTAAGCTGATGTGTGGCCATGCTATGTAAATCTAACCTGGACTGAGCGTCAGATTGTCGAGATATGAAAAAATTATACCTGGGACATGGATGTTTATTGAAAGCCAAAAAGCAATTATCTTGGCGCAAAGTAAAAACAATAGCAGATTCTACAAGGTATATTTAGTAGGTAAGGGACAAAAAATCTCTCCTGCCGTGTAAATGCCCTCGCGGACATTAGGTTGCATGGTAATGATGGATGAGGGAGTTATGCTTGTTGACTGGTCATCGAGAAGACGTGTGAATGGTGTTTAGTAGATATGGGCCTTTACCTTGGGCATGAACAAGGTCAGTGCTTAGTAGATTTGGTGCAAATGTGTAATAAAATGCTTAGTAAAATGCAGCAAAAGCGATTCCCTTGTGCATACCTTGAGTACACACTCGCGGGGGTTCCTCCACTTCACTGCCTAGGAGCTCCAAAAAGGTAGATATGGCGCTGATTATCAAGTGAAATTATTTAAAAATAACATGCTATAAATATTTGATCCACAACACAAAACCTGACATAGTGTCTCTACTAAAACTCCAAATGTAATGCCTACTGATGAACTTAAATATTTGATCTAGAAGGCCATTTATTCATTTCTAAATCATAAATTTTCAACCCAAAATGCTCAAGAAATGGCAGGGGAAGTACAGGGAACCTTTGCTGCATAACCACATGTAAAGATGCTTGCATTAATTGCACAGGGGATAACTCTACTGCAAAAGCCCTCTTGGTTCATGATACATTAGGCAACCCATCCAATTGGTGTGTATCATGCTGCAACAAACAGCCCATGAGTTACTCAACTGGCCACACTATCATATTAGCTCTTTGAGTTCACAAGTATCCTATGCTGAGCATGGCTCCATAAATGGCCAGGTGTACCTGGTAGCTGTGGGAGGGGCCCTCTTTCATCCCTCCCCTTTTCAGGGGGGGCTCTATTTGGCCACTCCTCTTCCAGTGGGAGGGGATCTCCCCACCTTTCCTCTTCCTGTGGGAGGGCTCTCTCAGCCTTCTTAAGCCTCGTACTCCACAGTCCACTTCTGAGTCTGTGCCGGGAGGGTGTACCTCAACGCTCCCCTGTTGGCCTTTATGCGGGCCTCACCTTTTTCCCTTTAATTGCTGCATTGCTGGCCTCACTGGGCCTTCCCCTGTGAGTTTTCCCTTTTATGATGCTTTTTGGCTTTTAAGCTTAGTCTACTAGTCGCTTAGCCTGTTATTTTCTAATTATGCTGCCTTCTTTTGGCTTTTATAGCTTATTATTCATTCTGCATTTTCAAATTTTCTCCTCATCTATCCTCTTTCTGTCCTTTACTCCCACTTACTATTATACCTACTGCCAATTTTTTCATTCAGTCGCAGTCTCGCTGCACCTCATTGTTAATTCGACCCATCATTCAGCTGTCCTTGCCCATATCCAATCACTCGTCTTATTGGCCACATAGACCCGTCTTGTCTTATTGGGCCACAACGTCCGTAGCACCTACTACAGTTCAGCTACCCTGCACAGTTCCCTGTGCAGCCTTTGCGCCATGTTGCTGATTTCGATCATCATCAGCTGTCCTTACCTGTAACCAAGGACTAGTCCGGCCCTCTTATTGGGCCACGGCGTCCGTAGCACTTGCTACATTTCAGCTACCAGTTTTTGTTGCCTTCTGCGCATGCGTCCGGGAGGGCATTTTTCATTGCTGGTGAGCCATGATTTTGAATCTGCATCATTCTTGCCGGTTCTCCCACGCCGTGAGAGAGGGACCCGACCACAACTATTTGAAAATCTCTTTGGGCACATTCAAGCCAATATGGCTGCAGAAAATGCAAGGAGTTGCAACATTGATGGTTCAGATTGGCCACTCTGGTTATTGAACTCACCCACTGACTCTTCTTCCATGTTAATCCACCCACTAACTGGAAGCGTAATGTGCACCACACCAACCTCATATTGTGACCCAGAGATCTAGCTATGGGAGGTTACAGAAGGGTAAGACTGATGATGATGAAGTACCAAACACTATGAGAGCGACCTCTTTTAGCTCACCTGTGCCTTTCCCAGTCTGGTCTCACTCAAAAGAGGCAATTCTACCCTGAACAGGAGAAACAGCAAACCCCAGACATGTTTTGGCCCCTGGGGGCCTCGTCAGTGAGGTGCAGCTGTACTCCCTAAGGCAAAGTGAGCAAGAAGTCCACGTCTGCTTCCCCCTATAACTCATGAAGTGAGAAAATCTAACAAAAAGAGGCAACTCCATACGTGGACCCTTTGCTCACTGTGCCTTAGGGAGTTATTAGCTACACCTCACTGACAAGGCCCAATGAAGACTGAAACGTATGTCTGGGGTTTGCTGTTTCTCCTGTTCAGGGTAGCATTGCCTGGTATTTCAGGGCTGGACCACTCTAGTGAATGGGACCAGACTGATATACTACAGGATATTTCTCCCTGTGAAGGGCATAAGTGACTAAAACAAGCTGCTCTCTGAGTGGGCTACCAGGCCTATATAGCAAACCTACTTAGGTATTGTCCGTTCTCTGATTGAGAACCTCTATTTTTATCAAGTGCATTACAATAAATCTCCTTATTACTCCCCTACCTATAGGAGTTTGTATTCATTTGTCCTGAAAAAGATGTGCATCTCCTTCCCTTGTGTCACCCCTAGTCTGGTTGTTGTTGTTTAGTCATTCAGTCATGTCTGACTCTCCATGACCCCATGGACTGCAGCATGTCAGGCACAACTATTGTTATGTCACTGGCCATGCTTATCCATAAGGTTATCTTGGCAAAGATACTGGAGTGTTTGTCATTCCCTTCTCTGACCATGATTTGTCTAACCTTTCTGCTATGACCTACCAATCTTGGGTGACCCTACATGGTATAGCTCACAGCTTCATTGAGGTACACAGGCCCCTTTACCGCATCAAGCTAGCGTAAGGGGCTCCCTATTCTATCTGCAGATTAAACTAATAACCATCATCACATAATCTAGAAACTGCATTTATTATCTGTTTTTGTCGCCATACTTTATGTTCATTGGTTATACTTTATTAGGTTATTTGAAAAAACATGAATTAAGGAGATAAATATTCAGTAGCTTGTTTTTTGGGCGGTAACTTTTCTTAGTAATGGTACAAACCATTGCATATTAGCATATTAAATCATAGTTGTAACTTCTTATTTTCCTTCATTAAAAAAAATATAAAAAAAATGAAATGGGACAAGACTCTAATTGACAAAGACTAAAATGTGCGTTGTCTCCAGAAAGCCTCTGCTGTCAGTGGGATCTTGCTTCTCTATTACATGAACAAGTCCCTCTTTGAGCAAGTTTTCTCTTTTCACAGCCTCCATTCCTCCCCGCTCCCGCTCTCCACAGGACTAGTTAATATGTGCCAAGTCTTCACACCCTCAACGGTTTGCTAACGCCGACACTAATCACGTTTTAGGGAGCAGGTCAGCAGTAAAGGAGATGAAATTCGTGTGAACAAGTTCTCAGGATGGCCCTAGTGCCTCACACCTGCACGGTCTATTCAGCCGCACTGTTTACATATTGTCAGCCACAATTAATTCTTTACAACAGCGCTCCAGTGACTGCCCTCCCATTGCACAGGGACCCCATTCCGAGCTCTTGTATGTGTTAAATTGAGCATAGGCCTTAGTGATTAAATTAAGTTTTGTAACTCCAGTCCCCTCCTTCTCCAATCTCTCCCTCCATTAATAACGATGGCTGGTGATTGTGATGTGCTGGCACTGGAGGAAAAAGGTAATTATAGACATTTATTACTAGGGAGAAGTAGAATTTATATCTATAAATATGCACAAGAAGATACAGCTTAATGTGTAGAAAAGCAGAGCTGTCAAGGTCCATGAAACAGACAATTGACATTGCATTATATTGAAGCTAAAAAATACCTCACAAATTTACTGTATAGTTATTTATTGAAAGGTGGTAAATTCCACAAGTAATCTAAACTTGTTTTTACATTTTTAGTGTCATGAAGTGATGTATTGGTTTATCTTTCTGTGTGAATCTTTGTGATCACATATATAGTTGTGAGCATGCAAGTTGTTGCTAACGCTTGCGGGCTCGCCTTGCGAAGCGGGCTCGCCTTGCCAGCAACTGCGGCCCTCGCAAAATTTACATTGTTCCGCAAAGAAACTACGAGACACGTTACAAACCATTACGACCTCGCAAAAATCGTCCACAACACAAGCACTTGAAAACATAAAAAATACAACAAATACACACAACAAATACATAAAAAGCTTACTTACAGGAAGAGGGAGCATCCAGGACCTCGAAAACTAAAGTTACACCTCAATTTAACTCAAATTAAAACAGTTTAGACACTAAAAAATTCTCTAAGCGAGAGAAAAAATGGCAGCAGAAAAAAAAAAAAACGAGGCTACAGCAGTCTAAAGACGCAAAACACCACCAAACACCTACGTATTTGCCGAAAAACACCTACGAGATTAAAAAACAAGGATGCAACCCGCGCAACCCCAAAAACATTACAAAACATTACAAAACACAATAAATACAAACAACAAACACATAAAAAGGTTACTCACAGCAAGGGGGGGGGGCATCCAGGACCTCTGCAAGTGAAGTTACACCTCCATTTAACCACAAATTTCAGAGTTTAGAGACCCAAAAATCACCTAAGCAAGAGAAAAAATGGCCGCCGAACAAAACGAAAACGAGGCTAAAGTTCCCTAAACAAGCAAAACACTACCATAAACATGCAAAACACCACCAAACAGCTACGGATATTACGAAAAAGCCCACCAAACAGCTACGGATATTACGAAAAAGTCGCACGACATAGAAAACGAACGATGCTACATCAGCCACATTATATACACCAAACACCATTAGCTCACTTACAATTTCAATGCCGTATTTTTTTGATGGGCAATTCGCTAGTTAGAAATAAATATAAGGGCAGAGGCCAGTATACAAGTCTAGAACAGGTTTCCAAGTCAGCCACATTAAAGTCTCCTTTTGTACACTTCATTTTGTTTTAATGTGATAGTTTTTCTCTGTATAGAGCATTAAGCACACCTTGCTAAAGTGACATAGCAGTGGATTCTGATCTTGTGACATTGCTGAATTGCTCCAGACAAGAGACAACCTAAAATGTTGCCTTTCTATCAACAACACACTTCTCAACCACTGTGTGTTGTTGTTTAGCCGCTCGGCTGTGTCCGACTCTCCGTGACCCTATGGACCACAGTACGCCAGGCACATCTGTCATTATGTCTCTGGTTGTTCTCATCCATAAGGTTTTTTAGTGTGCCAGTTCCTTCTCCAGTGGAACGTGATTTGTCTGACTTCTCTGCTATCACCGGCCCATTTTAGGTGACTCTACATGGTATAGTGCATAGCTTTATTGAAGTAAACAGGGCTTTTCACCACGACGAGGTAGCGAACCAGAAGGGGAATTACTTTTAGGCAAAACCAGAAAAACAACAATACCAAAACATTTTTACCCACTAGTACTAATAGGAGCCAAAGAAAACCTGGGGGGGGATACCACTTCTTTGTCAGCTTATCTGTTTCAAATGTTGTGATTCAAAGATGTTTTACTATTTGGTTTATTTGTGTGGTGGCTTAAATTTAAATTATAAGTAAAACAATAGTAGAACATATGCAAAACCTGAGAAAAAATTGTTATCGCGGCATTCATTCTTGAGAACACCAGAAGGATGATATCTACTTCTTATTTCTTTACTTTTGCTATATCTTTTAAGTGCTACAATATATAGCGAATACATTTGCTCAAATAATATTTAATGGCTATAATAATGCTTGCAAAATGCTGAACGTCAAAATGCTGAATGTCATAAGAGCTGAATGTTGTGACCAGATAGGACTATGCATTATTCCAGTGCTATTTTTGCTGCCTGTCCCTTTTATTCAATATCACCTTGGAACCTCTCTCCAGTGGCGGAGCTAGTGGATGGGGGCCCCAGTGCAAAAAGAAAATTTGGGCACCCTCACCCCCAAGAAGGGGGCGGGCACAGTTTTTTTTTTGCGCTTCCTGGACCCCCTCCAACATCAACTCACACAGTACATACAGTTGTGCTCAAAAGTTAGCATAGCCTGTCAGAAATTGTGAAATTTTGGCATTTATTTTTAAAATATAACTGATTATGCAAAAAAAGAAAAATATTTTATTGAAGGATAGTGATCATATAAAGCCATTTATTATCACATAGTTGTTTGGCTTCTTTTTAAATCATAATGATAACAGAAATCGCCCAAATGGCCCTGATCAAAAGTTGACATACCCTTGAATGTTTGGTCTTGTTACAGACACAGGTTAAATTGGCAATTAAAGGTTAATTTCCGACACCTGTGGCTTTTTAAATTGCAATTAGTGTCTGTGTATAAATAGTCAATGAGTTTGTTAGCTCTCACGTGGATACACCTCGCAGGCTAGATACTGAGCCATAGGGAGCAGAAAAGAACTGTCAAAAGACCTGCCTAACAAGGTAATAGAATTTCATAAAGATGGAAAAGGATATAAAAAGATATCCAAAGCCTTGGAAATGCCAGTCAGTACTGTTCAATCACTTATTAAGAAGTGGAAAATGTGGGGATCTCTTGATACCAAGCCAAGGTCAGGTAGACCAAGAAAGATTTCAGCCACATCTGCCAGAAGAATTGTTTGGAATACAAAGAAAAACCCACAGGTAACCTCAGGAGAAATACAGGCTGCTCTGGAAAATGACATAGTTACATAGTTACATAGTATTTAAGGTTGAAAAAAGACTTTCAGTCCATCAAGTTAAGCCTTTTAAGATCTCCTCTGATCTGCAATATGCGGATTAACTATTAATTCATGACGGTGTGGTTGTTTCAAGGAGCACACTATGACGATACTTGAACAAAAATGAGCTGCATGGTCAAGTTGCCAGAAAGAAGCCTTTACTGCTCCAATGCTACAATAAAGCCTGGTTACAATATGCCCGACAACACCTTGACACGCCTCACAGCTTTTGGCACACTGTAATTTGGAGTGAAGAGACCATAATAGAGCTTTATGGTCACAACCATAAGCGCTATGTTTGGAGAGAGGTCAACAAGGCCTAAAGTAAAAAGAGCATCATCCCCACTGTGAAGCATGGTAGTGGCTCACTGATGTTTTGGGTGGGTGTGATCTCTAAAGGCACAGGAAATCAGGTGGCTGAGAGGAGCAACAGGGGCCAGCAGAGGGCCCCAGGGGCCACAAGAAGCCAAGGGGGACCACAGGGGAGCAGAGGGCTGAAAGGGGCTAAAAAAGGGCCAGCAGAGGGCCGTGGGGCCTCAGGTGGATAAGGGGGGCCACAGGTGGCCACATAGGACTGAAAGGGTCTACAAGGGGCTGAAGGGGACACAGAAGCTGGCAGAGGGACGTGGGGGCCACAGTGAGACAAGGGGGACTACAGGGGCCACATAGGGCTAAAAGGGGCTACGAAGGGCAGAGGGGGGCACAGGTGCTGGCGGGGGGTCACATGAGGGCTGCAAGAGGGCCGCGGGAGGGCAGAGGGCCTGCGGGATGGCCGTGGAGGCCGCGGGAGGGCTACAGAGGGCACTAACAGCCCTGGGCCCCTCAAAGGCCGGGGCCTTGGTGCCTATTACCATAGTGCTTCAAGCAAACATACATAGGTCAAAGAAGCCTTTTTGAAGATGTCCCCCTCTAATTTGTCACCATAACTGTCACCTGTAAAATCTTGTTAATTAATTATTTCAGTTCTGCAAGGACATGATATGCTAATAAGAAGTGATCTGCCTATGTTACTATGCTGTTCTTTGTTTTTATGGGTAATTTTCTCCAGAAACATCTCAAAGGCATTTAAACATAAACATATAGTGTAACAATTGTATTGTAGGATTGAATACTAAATAGAACGCTGTCATAGAACTTAGATTACAATCATAATGTTGTATGCTCAACCTGCCCAGCCTTTTAAAAGAGTCATTAATATGAAACATGCCTCCCAAGACTAATAAAAACAAACATCATCCATGAGTGATCTATTCATATAATTACGCAGAACAAAAATCACAAGAACAATACAAACAAACAAAAAGTGAAACTCCTACTTCACCCAACCAATGACAACCAAACTCCAATTGCAGGTTAGCAAAGAGCCAACTAAACTTTTTTAAAGGTCAGGAAAGTCATTACCAATCAAATACATACATTGAGCTTTCCCTAAAGCACCAATCAAGATTGGAAACTCAAAGGTTTACAATCTAAAGGATGTGGATGAGGTCTAGAAGGATGATGCTTTGTGCACCTTAAGACTGAAAGTGATCAGCTTCTTTACACAGATGTGTTTTTAGTGAGTTTTTGAAAGTTTTGAGGAAGGACAGTCTAGTGGAGCGATTCAAGGAGTTCAATATGGGTTCATTTAAAGTTTCTGAAACTGTAGTCCAAGTAAAATCAGTGGTCCATAAGCTTTCTTCAAACAGTCCACGGAACAAATGTCATTACAAACATATTATGAAACAAAATGTAAAAAAGTACCTAGATGCCAATAACCAAGTTATGTCCAGAGCATTGGCAATTTTAGAGTGGCCCTCGAACAAAGAGTTTGGGAAATGACTTAAAGAAAAGACTGATCTCTAAAAACTCATGAATCAGTGGTATACTTTACTTTGTCAAACATTGCACAAAATTGAAATTGCAATCTGTTTTATAATTCGGTAACATAATCCTGTAGCACTTTTCTGTTTTTTTGTGGAACAGTGTCATCTTTTTCAACAACTTTAACCACTCTCCATAAAGTTTTTTTTTTTGTGAATAATTATTTAGTCCCTAGTAACCAATTACATTCAATGGTCCTCAAACATATTTCCTCTAAAATAGAGTTTGACAAAAGTCATCAACCATGGCTTCTAACTTTATGATTATTATATATACACTAGCGAATTGCCCGTCAAAAAATGACGGCAATGAAATTGTAAGGTAGCTAATGCTGTTTAGTGTGTAATAATGAAATATGTAATACATTACTAAATGAATATACTTTACCTATTTTAAAGCATTGTGTGGAAGAGCTGTGAATGTGTTTTGATGTTGCTGCAGCATTAGTGGTGTGGAGCTGCTGTGTAAGCGTGCTGAATGTGTGCAGTGTAATACTGTGCGTGCGCGAGCCCAAACCGTTGTCGTGTACTTCCGCATTGGCGTCAAATGGCGAGTAATGTGTGTTATACGTTTGTATCGGAATATCCGTAGGTGTTTTGTGGTGTTTTGCGAGTTTCTTGTGGTGTTTTGCGAGTTTAGAGTGCTGTAGCCTCGTTTTCGTTTTGTTCGGCGGCCATTTTTTCTCTCGCTTCGTTTTTTTTTTAGTCTCTAAACTGTTTTATTTGAAGTAAAATCGAGGTGTAAGTTGTATTTTTGAGGTGCTGGGTGCTCCCTCTTGGTGTAGGTAAGTTTTTTATGTATGTGCTTTGCGAGGTCCTCAGGTGCTGGCATGGAGCGCCTACGGCGCTCCATGCCAGCAACTGAGACCCTCGGGCAGTGCCCTCGCTTCGCGAGGGCCTCGGCTCGCTGCGCGAGCCCGCAGCGTTAGCAACAACTCGTACGCTCACAACTATATATGTGATTATTATATCCAGTGCCTTCCTTGACTTCCTAATATTTACATTATCTGATATATACAATGGTTATGCATGTATATTAGATTAAATGAAGGATCTTCAAAACATACCATTTCTCCTTAACAGTGGTAAATAAATAACATATTGCTTAAGAACAATGCAATGACTATATAAAAGCAAAGTTCTTAACAGTTCTAAAAGTTATTGCCTTTGGGCCGGTGACCTCATGGGAAACTGTCTGAGGAATCTGAAGTGCCTTGGGTAAAGAACAGGTGCACAACCACAAAGTCATTAAAGAATATGGTTATTTGTTAAATACATTCAAGAATATCAGAGATCTATTCACAACATGTGGCAAATATCTCAAGTACCGATATCTAACAGAGAGTTCATAACATATTTAGAAGTGTATGTTCTTTCCCACTATTAATTGCACAAAATTCAATAAGATCTCTCATCTTACTAGCAATATCTATCCACTTCCCACAGTACTGTGAAAACAAATAGAGAATTCAGTATGAAATTATTAAAATTCATCAATTAATTCATTGCTATTGTAAAATGTAATAACCAAGTGATAACATTTTCTATAGTTCACTTTACCCATTGGAAAATAATGCATACAGTTTGAAGGAGGCTTACTAAGGATACAATGCCTGACATCAAGACTGGAAATAATTCTCTCCATATCATTAGAGGTGGTTTGAAAGAATGAAGCATAATTACGTCTTGGTTTCTACAGTATGGTAGAACATGCATGTAGGCATGTTTGTATGTATGTATAAATAAGCTATTTTACGGCCTGTGTATACAATGAGCTGTATCCCCCCCTACACCCCTGGTAGATAAGATAAGACCTTTTGGAGATAATTCTACAGGATGAGTACTTCTATCATTTGGAACCAATAGAAAACGTTCCCTGGAATAGACTGATTGACATTTTCCAACCCTTTCAGACAAAGTGGTAGGTAGGAATATGCTATAAACCCCCAAATATAACTGAAAGTGAGGAAATGCAATTATTGTTACAGATTGGAAATGCAGCTAAGCATGGGCAAGTTCTAATAATGGGAGATTTTAATTACCCTGAAATAAACTGGATAAATGAGACCAGCAGATCATCTAAGGGGAGCAGATTCTTGAGTACACTGAGGGATCATTATGTGGCCCAAGTTATACATGAGCCTACTAGAAATGGGGCTATCTTGGAATTAGTTATCACAAATAATATTGATATAATATCAAATGTTGGAATAGGGCAACCTTTGGGAAACAGTGATCACAACACAGTCTCATTTGAGATTGAAATAACAAAACAAAACTGTAAGGGGCCAACAAAAACTCTTCATTTTAATGGTCTAAGTGCAGCAATACAAGTATAGACTGGGACAAAAAATTGACAGATAAAAATACTGAACATAAATGGACAACATTTAAATCCTTACTAAATATACATACACATCGGCATATACCGTGTGTGAATAAAGTAAAAGGAGTAAATCCCATCCAATGTGGCTTAACAATGATTTAACGATCAAGATACGGAGTAAAAAACAGGCATTTTAATTATACAAACAAGAGGGGACAGAGACTGCTTTACAAGAGTACAAGGAAGTCAACAAGGCAGCAAAAGGGCTATTAGACTGGCTAAAATAGAAAATGAAAAGTTAATTGCAAAAGAGAGTAAGACTAACGCTAAAATTATGGGTGTAGAAGCCCCAAAAAATCTGTGAAGGGGGGGGGGCATAATTCAACTCTACTCCCAGGACAGGAAGCAGGGGCAGATCTACCCTGTGGCAGGGTAGATCTGCCCCTGCTTCCCTCCATAGTGGCAAACTCTGGTAATGCATGATTAACTTTTTGTGTCCCCTATTCATTTGATCTGGGGGGGATTTGTGTCCGCCCCCTGCAGTTCCTACCCCCCTGCCTAAATTTTTTTTTTAATATACTTATGGGAAGAAGGCCAGGCAGGAAGCTATTGGAACATTACAATGTGACATAAGACGTCTGATAATTAGGGACCAGGAAAAGGCAGATGAGCTAAATAGGTTATTTTCTTCTGTATACACAAGGGAGGTACCAGTGGTTGGGTCACTGCAACATAATGGGGCTACACTACCTTCACCAAATAACTGGTTAACGCAGGAAGAACTCCAGAATAGGTTGGAAAAAAGAAATGCTAATAAAGCCCCAGGTCCTGATGGAATACATCCAAGGGTACTGAGGGAACTGGGCTCTGTAATAGCAAAACCATTATATATAATTTTTAATGACTCACTCACAGATGACTGGCGAAAAGCAGAGGTGATACCTATATTTAAGAAGGGAGCAAGAACAAATCCAGGAAATTATAGACCTGTAAGCCTCAGTTCTGTAGTGGGAAAGCTTTTAGAAGGGTTAAAAAGGAATAGTATACAAGAATATGTCTATTTGAACAATATTATAGGAAGGAGTCAACATGGATTTATGAGGGATAGGTGATGCCAAACAAATCTACTTAGTTTCTATGAGGAGTTTAGCAGGAACTTGGATCAAGGCAACTCTGTGGATGTGGTCTCTTTTGATTTTGCAAAAGCGTTTGATATAGTGCCACATGGGAGACTATTGTACAAACTAAGGGATACAGGAATTGCAGTAAATATCTGCTATGGACTGAGAGCTGGCTAAAAGACAGGAAGCAAAGGGTTGTTGTAAATGGAACATACTCAGATTGGACTAATGTGGTAAGTGGGGTTCCTCAGGGTTCAGGATTAGGTCCTCTCTTTTTTAACATATTTATTAATGACTTAGAAACAGGATTTTGAAGTAGTATCTCCATTTTGTGCAAGGTAATTAAATCAGAAAATTATGTATTTTCCGTCCAAAGGGATTTGCATAAAATAGAAAAATGGGCAACTAAATGGGCAACTAATGGGCACCGGTTTGATGACATCAGGGCCAAGGTGAGGAGGATGATGGCCAAGAAGGACAAGAACCAGACTGTGACCTATAATGAGTGGGAGAGGGTCGCCAAGGACCTTCTGAGACAGGTGCTGGAGCTTCAGGCCTGGTGGCCCAGCAGGACCCAGCCTCCATGTCAGGTGAATATCACAGACACTACACATGTACATGATGACCAACAAGGACACTGACATGTCAGCTCCATGGAATTAACAAAGGATATATGGATGCATCATTAAATCCATGAAGCTGCCAAATCACTGCCATTCCTTGGCACAACAACAGTAATCGAGCAATAGAGAGTGCATTTATTGGTGTGCCCACTGCAGCCTATGCAGTTACAGAACGCAGCCGAAATCAAGATAGCGTTAGGAGCCAAGAACGATCAAGACCATGCACCAAAGAATAGATCACATCTAGCAAATGATAGCTAATCTGAGTTGCAATTTGGAGTATCATCCAGTTTCAAGCCTAGATGTCAGATAGTAAGGAGTGCACACAAAGCAATGTATTATTCAACATACTAATGACATATACCTCTCCTTTCAGCATCAGGGAGGTCTGGGTCCAGTGGCGAGCCAGAGGCATGAGCGTCGGGTCCATCAGAGCAGGAAGTGGAGGAGCAAGACCCCGCCCAGCAGGAACCGGCGCAGGGGGAGGAGGAACGAAGAGGAACTGAGGCCCCTGGCTCGGAGGAGGAGGCTGTCAAATGGCTAGTGGGGTCACAAACAGGTCCACTGGCAAAACTACCGGTATTCAACCGCACTATCCCCCTCCTCCAAAGACTGAGCCAGGCACCTCCAACTGAACTATGATGATACCAGCAGCCAGCCACCACCTCCTCCCCCCACAGCAGTGTTATGGACTGGCCGCCACCACTGGGCCCACCCACACCACCGCCAGTTTTGCCCCAGGCTACAGCAGGGCCACAGACCCTCTCCACTCAGACACTGTCACCTCCTCACCTGGCCACGCCTCACGGGCCTCCATCACCCACATTAGGCCAGGCTGCTCAGGAGGAGATGCATGCCCTCATGCGACAGCAGGTGTCGTTGCTTCGGGGGATCCAGGCCAGCATCTCCCACAATCATGTGGAGGTCATGCACAGCCTGGCAAGGAGCAATAGGGAGGAGAGGAGGCATTATCTTAAGATTGAATCCTACCTGGCTGGGCTGCTCAGGATTGTGGTGGACCAGAGCACATTCCAAGGAGTCACCGTGGAGGCCATGCGACACGCTCTAGTCCCTAGCCCCGCCTCCTCCACCCTGGAGGCATCCCCCAGCCACCCGCAGACCAGCCCCTCCTCTCCTCCCAACATGCCTCCACCACCGCCACTGCAGGTGCTGCTTCCTTTCGGGGGGTTGCCTCCCCCTGACCCCCACCACCACCAGCAGGGAGAAGGCTGCCGACGGGGAATTGGGACCCTGTGCCTAGGCGGAGGAGTACATAGGAGCTGCGAATATGTTTGTGCCTTCTCAACAGCACTCATCAGTGACCATCTATTGGTCACAATGTTAACTTAATCTAGCCTGGCTACAGAGTCTTGGATCTTGGCCTACAGTATGTGATGGTGATATTTTGTATGCAGATGGCTTCCTCCCATCACACGGTCCATGATCCTCGTCTCTGTGGACACATGTCACAAATTGATGGTTACTGAGAAATACTGTTGAGAAGAGATGCTGCAGTCCCTATTATTTTTAAGGCCTTATGTTGTAGGTTTTGTCTTTTTTTTTTTTTTTTGGTGCAATTCAGGTCCATGAAGGAATCTCCTGCATCTGCAAGCATTTTGAAGGAAATGTATGAGGTGTAAGGTTTTCACAGTGTCTCTTGTGTAGATACTCCTTCAATGACAGCCCCCTTAACATGTAGCTCCCACAATCTTAAAGCTCTCATATATCCAGATATCTAAGACATGATTGTTGTTAACTGAAATGTAGACTAATACCGCTATGGCGGTGGACTTGCAATGTCTCACAATGGCATGTTTATGATAGCCAGAATTGATATATGCACTAGTGAAGCATGTGATCCTGACCTCAATATCGGTCTGAGAACAGATCATTGGGTCTGATGTAACAGTGAATCTGACTGCTGACCTTTGTGTCCTCTCTGTATTAATGGGTATTTGCCCATATAACTGGTTATCCAGAGACCTAGTCAATAGTTAGTAATGCTTGCAGATGGGAACCAGGTTGCTTTATGTTACAGTTACAGTATTTAGCACTGTACTGTACATGCATGTTGATTTTTTTTTTCTATCCTCCTCCACCTTTTTTCTTTTGACCAGTTTTTTCAGATTTTTATTTTGTCACCACATTGTAAAACTGTATTGGTCCAGAGGTTGAATCATCTGTTTCATTGAGCAGATCTAGACAAGTTGTAAGTGCTATGCACATTAATGGTTTCTTAAATTAAATGGAGTGATTTCTGATGATCCTTGTTTTCATCAGATTCAGGTTGCAGTGTTGCAGTGACCACATGTGACCCTGGTAGGTGCTATGCATCATGCTTATTCTAGACTATGACATTATCCACTTTTTCCCTCAAGCGGGATCTGCCCACACCACACCCATGATATTAATGCAAGTCTTGTCCATTTCTGATTTTGCTCTGTGTATGAAATAAAGCTTTGTTATACAACAGTGTCAGTGTGTTTTCAATGGTTGGGGTTATGGGACATCCACATACATCACATGTGTGTCACATTCCTAAATATGTAAACTAATAAGCCCTAGGTACTATGCAATAGATCAATACGTATAACAAACATAATAGTCATAATAGCATTAGACATCATATAATACTATATATTATATATAATCAACATAAAGGGTTAATACACATGCAAATGTCCAATTAGTGATATTGTGGAGTATCAACATTCCCCTGAGGGCCAGATAGGAATATGACAGGTGATACTGGAGTGGGTTGCCAGTTCCTTCTCTAGTGGACTGTGATTTGTCTGGCCTCTCTGCTATGACGTGCCCACCTACAGTGGCCCTACATGGTATAGCTCACAGCTTCATTCAGGTAAACAAGTACCTTCACCACCACCACTTAGCAATCCACAAGGGGACCAGGGGAATATACACCGCACCAATGTGAATTGATGAGTAGCAAAACAAAATGGGAGGTCACCAAGTGATAATGGGTAAACATCTTGGCACAGGGCACCGAGCAGTGGAGTGGGACTTTCCAGGATTGCCTTAGCAGAGATTATCCCTGATGGAGGTGAGTTGGCTGTTGATCCACGTGCCTCTGCACAGCCTCCATGTGTTTTTGAGGGCCTTCCTGGTGTGTTAGAGTAGATTAGCGTGATGTATGTTCCCCTGGTGCCCTTGTGGATTGCTGAGTGTTACTGGTGGTGAAGGGGCTTGTGTACCTGATAAAAGCTGTGAGCTATACCATGTAGGGCCAGTGTAGATGGGCAGGTGATAGCAGAGAGGTCAGACAAATCACAGTCCACTAGAGACGGTACTGGCAACCCACTTCACCATCTTTGGCATGCAAACCTTGTGGAACAGCACAGCAGGCAGTGACCTAGCTAAATGTGCTGCAGTCCATAGGGTCACAGAGAGTTCGACACGACTTAAGGACTGAACAACATATAATCAAATGTTCCCCTGGTACTTGATCTATGTCATGTGGTGGTGTAATTTAGCCACTATTTGTTTTCCCAATGCAGCTGTGATGAGCAAGATGTATATGCAATTATATATATATATTCCAGGGCCCACATCAGAGCCTCTGTGAGTGAGGAAGGGTTAATATGGCATCAGTTTCATGTTTTTGTGTTGCAATTTAATCAGGTAGTGTGTCTTTAATTGCTTCATTTATGTTGCAGCATGGCTTTTCATATTGGCATATGCATGACCATTCCAACATATGAGGAAATAAAATATTTTTTAAATGCCTATTTTTATTGGGGGGTTATTGTGTAAGTATTTGTAGGGCCTTTCCATGCTTTCCTCATATTTTAAAGTCCACTGGTGTGTTTATATTGTCTTTTACAGTGTTGAGAAATTGTCTGTTAAGCCTTTGCGGGTCCTATTTGGAGGCTGTAATGTTTTTGCCTCCATTTGTGGGTTACGCCAGGGCGTCTTTGGAAACTTGTTGCAATTTAATAGCGAGCTTGGAAAGTAACAGTTACGGGCTTGACAGAACAAAGGATTTGCGGCTGCGTAGTTCAAATTTCAACGTCCCATAGGGTCTTTCCGCCTGTTGTATTTTTTTATCTATATATGTTTTAGTTGTTATACTTTTTATTAATATGCTAAACTTGTTAAATAAAGAAATTCAGGTGGATATTGTAGTCATCCCGGACCACTGGGATCATTTACCTAGTACAATATCGCCACACAGTGGACATATAGGGACATATACATGACATTTACAAAGTCAAAGAAACACTGTTAAAATATGTTTTAATACATATGCTTAGATTCACAAAATTGTGAGTTTAGACGAAGAGATCCCCTTTGTTTGTGCCAGAGTTCCTTTTGATACCTCCACCTCACCTTCCCCTTCAAATAGCATCCAGCAGTATTAAGGCTCACTGATATACAATAAATATAGAAAATTGTAAAATAATGAATTCTCTTTCATTTGTATTTGTGTTAATAAATGACTAATGACATTTTAAATTACCCTGTGAGAACGGTTGTTTCTGCAAATTAATACACTTTTACTTATACATTGTAACATATAGATTCTCCTTCTGGATCGCTACCTTGTTGTGGTAAAGGGACTTGTGTACCTCAATAAAGCTGTGAGCTATACCATATAGGGTCACCCAAGATGGGCAGGTCATTGCAGAGACGTCAGACAAACTGAGGTCCACTGGAGAACTAACTGGCAATCCACTCCAGTATCTTTGTCAAGAAAACCTTATGTATAAGCACAAGCAGAGACATAACAATCAATGTGACTGGAGTGCTGCTGTCCAGAAAGTAGTTCCGGCCGGAGGACGGGAGCCGCAGAGGAGAATACGCAGTGCAGTGCTACTGGTAGGCGCGCATACAGATACGTGTTTCAGCTACTGGCAGGGTCGCATCCAGGTACTCAGGTGGGTGATGCGAGCACTGGGTAGGCCAGGAGTGGGTGATGCGAGCTCTGAGTGGCTCACGATGAGCACCTCCGGCGCTCATCGCGAGCACTGCACTGGCAGGAACCAGGTAGTGGGGGTGATGAGAGCCCTGGGGGCCACAGAGCCCTGCAATGAGGGCACAGAGAGAGAGACAGAGGGCACAGAGAGAGAGACAGGGTAGAGACAGAGGGCATGGAGAGAGGGAAGAGAGAGAGACAGAGGGCACAGAGAGAGAGGGTACAGAGAGAGATGGCAGAGACAAGGGAAGAAAGAGAGGGCACATAGAGCGCTTGATAACTTCATTTATAAAAATTATTCTGTGTTATAAACCAAAATATAAGTTATTAATAAAAATAACACACATGGTATGGAAATAGGTTTAAATATACCTATTGTTTATCAAAAAAGAATAAAATATACCTATAAAAATGGCCTCCTTCTGGATTGCTACATTGTCATGGTGAAGGGGCTTAATATTTCAGTGAAGCTGTGAGCTATACCATATAGGGTCACACAAGATGGGCAGGTCATAGCAGAGAGGTCAGACAAATCGCGGTCCACTAGAGATGGAACTGGCAACACACGCCAGTATCTTTGCCATGAAAACCTTATGGATAGGCATAACTATGCACAACATGTGCCTGGCATGATGTGGGCCATAGGGTCATGGAGAGTCGAACTTGACTGAACGACTAAACAACAAATAAATATGGCATGTGCATGTTTATTTGCTAATAAACTAAAACAGGTCTACTTGTTTTTTAAAGGAGGGAACAAAGAAAAGGAATTAAAACAAGATATTTTTTGTTAAAGAAAAGTGGGTAAATAATAATAATAAAAAGGATAGGGAAGAAGAACGGGTTTGATTTGTCTTACCAAGTTAGCATGGTATGGTATACATTTCAAAAAATTTTTTAGTAAAGAGTGTGTAGGGAGTATGGATTATTGAGTACTGGAAAACAAGATGAAGGAGGTCACAGTTAGTCCTATTTAGAGTTAGAAATAAGGATAGAACAATTAACTATTGTAGAACTCTGGCTTAATATGACTTAGAGTAATGTGGTCCCAATTCCTTATATTTAAAAGAACGTATACTGCATTTCCCCTTCTGTATCGCTACCTTGTCTTGGAGAAGGGGCTTGTGTACCTCGATAAAGCTGCGAGCTGTAACAATCTGAAGGGTCACCCAAGATGGGAAGGTCATTGCAGAGAGGTCAGACAAATGGACAAGGAACTGGCACCTGCTCCAGTATCTTTGCCATGAAAACCTCATGGATTAGCATTACCAGTAATAAGATGTGACTGACATGCTATGGTCCATTAGGTCACATAGAGTCAGACACGACTGAATGACTAAACACATTCTACATTTAGGAATGTATGAAGTATCGTTTGTTGCATACAGTTTGGTACGGTCTGGATGAAACGTTTGATATTTTTCAGGGGTTTGTTGTGATTCAGGATAATATGTCCTAAGTATGAGATAACATTGGCGAGTTGGTGTAAAGTAGCATTGTATCCTTCCAAAACGGAATCAGGGGATTCTACATGTGGCGTGTATTTTACCTAGCGATTCACTATGGGGCTCCAAGCATCAATTGTCTTATTTTTTGCTAAAGAACAAACCTTTGCTAGTTTAATGATGTCATGTAGGATGTGTAGTTTTTGTAGTACAGTAATTGAGGCTTTCTCAGCATTGCAATAGTGTCAAGCTTGTAGATAAACATAAAGTTTTTGATATATTTAATGATAAGCTCTTGAAATACATATAGATGCTGGGTTGCTTAATATGTATCCTCAGTGACGGAGCTACCAACGGTGCAGGCGGTGCAATGTACCAAGGCCCTTGTGGGGAGGGGCCCCAGCCTCATCAGCCCGATCCTACTACTTACCTTGATCAGGGAGTATCTTTCTCTTCCTCCATGTCTCCCCGTGCCTGCAGAAAAATGCAGGCAGGGGAGATATGGAGGAAGAGAAAGCAACTCCCTGACCAAGGTAAGTAGTACGAGGGGGATAATGAGGCTGGGGGTGCATGGAGGATAGGCTGGGGGGGGGGGCAATGAGGATAGGCTGGAGGGCATGGCCATAGGCAGGGGGGCAATGAGGATAGGCTGGGGGCATGGAGGATAGTCTTAGGGTATGGAACATAAGCTGGGAGGCATGGAGGATAGGCTGGGGGCATTGAGCATAAGCTTGGAGGCATGGAGGATAGCCTGGGGGCATGGAGCATAAGCTGGGGGGCATGGAGAATAGCCTGGGGGCATGGACCATAAGCTGGGAGGCATGGAGGATAGCCTGGGGGCATGGAGCATAAGCTGGGGGGCATGGAGAATAGCCTGGGGGCATGGATCCTAAGTTGGGAGGCTTGGAGGATAGGGTGGGGGCATGGAGCATAAGCTGGGAGGCATGGAGGATAGCCTGGTGGCATGGAGCATAAGCTGGGAGGCATGGATGATAGCCTGGGGGCATGGACCATAAGCTGGGGGCATGGAGAATACGCAGGGAGGCATGGAGGATAGCCTGGGGGCATGGAGCATACGCTGGGAGGCATGGAGGATAGCCTGGGGGCATGGAGCATAAGCTGGGAGGCATGGAGAATAGCCTGGGGGCATGGATCGTAAGTTGGGAGGCTTGGAGGATAGGGTGGGGGCATGGAGCGTAAGCTGGGAGGCATGGAGGATAGCCTGGTGGCATGGAGCATAAGCTGGGAGGCATGGAGGATAGCCTGGGGGCACGGAGCATAAGCTGGCGGCATGGAGGATAGGCTGGGGGGCATGGAGCATAAGCTTTGGGAATGCAACATAAGCTGGCGGCATGGAGGATAGTCTGGGGGCATGGAGGATAGCCTGGGGGTATGGAACATAAGCTGGGAGGCATGGAGGATAGGCTGGGGGCATTGAGCATAAGCTTGGAGGCATGGAGGATAGCCTGGGGGCATGGAGCATAAGCTGGGGGGCATGGAGAATAGCCTGGGGGCATGGACCATAAGCTGGGGGCATGGAGGATAGGCTGGGGGGCATGGAGCATAAGCTGGGGGCATGGAGGATAGGCTGGGGGGCATGGAGCATAAGCTTTGGGAATGCAACATAAGCTGGCGGCATGGAGGATAGTCTGAGGGTATGGAACATAAGCTGGGAGGCATGGAGGATAGCCTGGGGGCATGGAGCATAAGCTGGGAGGCATGGAGGATAGCCTGGGGGCATGAACCATAAACTGGGGGCATGGAGCATAAGCTGGGAGGCATGGAGGATAGCCTGGGGGCATGGAGCATAAGCTGGGGGGCATGGAGAATAGCCTGGGGGCATGGATCGTAAGTTGGGAGGCTTGGAGGATAGGTTGGGGGCATGGAGCATAAGCTGGGAGGCATGGAGGATAGCCTGGGGGCATTTAGAATAAGCTGGGGGCATGGAGGATAGGCTGGGGGGCATGGAGCATAAGCTTTGGGAATGCAACATAAGCTGGCGGCATGGAGGATAGCCGGGGGTATGGAACATACGCTGGGAGGCATGGAGGATAGGCTGGGGGCATTGAGCATAAGCTTGGAGGCATGGAGGATAGCCTGGGGGCATGGAGCATAAGCTGGGAATCATGGAGGAAAGCCTGGGTGGCATGGAGATTAAGCTGGGGGCATGGAGGATAGGCTGGGGGCATGGAGCACAAGCTGGGAGGCGTGGAGGATAGCCTGGGGGCATGGAACATAAGCTGGGGGCATGGAGGCTAGTCTGGGGGCATGGAGCATAAGCTGGGAGACATGGAGGGTAGGCTGGGTACATGGAGGATAGGCTGGGGGCCCTACAATAAGAAAAAACATATTTGTCCCGGAGACATATAATATAAAAAAATATAATATATTTATGGCTGAGATCCCGCTCCATGCTGATGATAGCCAGTAAGCTTGAAACAGCTGTACATTGATTGGATACTCAGCCTGTGCTTATTCCAACCGTGGCTTTGCATTAAAGCTGTGTAATACAGCATGCATAAGCTTAAAGGAAGCCATGTTTGATAATGGCTACGGAATGAAGAGCGAGGCATTTGTGGGCATATTTGTGTGTCCCAGCTCAACTTCCCAGAATGCAGTGTAATAACTGTTTTTCTCGGAGCTCTGAGCTGGAAGCAGGTTTTTTAACTTGTTATAGACATTCAAATGTGAACACAGATGTACTATTTATTTACTATATATATATGATAAATATATATTTTACATACACACACACTGTGACACCACTGTCAGTTACATATTTGAAAAGGTAAATTAAAGTTTCTCGTCGGTACATTTAAACCACTTTCTTTGCATCTCATTATAGGCAACTAAATCTAATCCTTCATTTTATTTTTATCCTAAGGAAAAAGGGTGTATGCATCTAAATATGTTTTTTGACAATAATAAATTTAACGATTGAGGTACATAACCATTTTTAACAATGCCATTTTAGCAGGTTTTTACAATTGTAGTTGTATGTATGGTAGGTATAAAGTTGTATGTAAAACACAGCACAGGTTAATGGTAAAGTGTATCCACACACTTAACTTTAAGGGAATTGCAGATTATCATAAAATTATGCATGGTTCAAATTTTTCTACCTTGCCGTGGTGAAGGGGCTTATATACTTCAATGAAGCTGTGAGCTATACCATGTTGGGTCAACCAAGATGGACAGGTCATAGCAGATTGGTCAGACAAAGTGCAGGGTACTGGAATAGGAACTGGCAACCCACTCCAGCATCTTTTCAAAGATAACCATATGGATCAGCACAACCAGAGACTTAATCATATGGAATGCAAGAATGAGTAGCACCAGATATAATGAAGTGATTGGGCTAAAGACGAGAGGACACCCAGCTGTAGATGTACCTGGAGGAGAAAAGGATGTCCGATGCTGCAAAGAACAAGGAATGTTAGAAATATGAACCAAGGCAAACATGAGATGACAAAATTAAAAATCAATATCCTGGGAATTAATGGACTCAAATGGCAGGGCATTTCACATCAGACCACCACCAGATCTTCTACTGTGGTCAAGAATCCCGCAGAAGAAATGGAGTAGCCATCCTAGTCAATCAAAGAGTGGCCAAAGCAGTGCTCGGTTACAACCCAATAAATAACAGCATGATTTCGATTTTCAAGGCAAGTCATTTAACATCACGGTGATCCAATTCTATGATGAGGAGGCTGAAGATATTTAACACATGATACTTATATTATCAAATATGTTACTCTCATCATAGGAGATTGGAATGCTAAAGTAGGGAACCAAAAGACACCTGGAATAAGTGGCAAATTTGGCCTTGGAGTACAAAATGACGCAGGTCAGAGATTAGTAGAATTCCGTCAAGATAATTCTCCTCCAACAGCCTCCAAGACGACTCTACGCATGGACATCACCAAATGGACAACATAGAAATCAGATTGACTATTTACTTTGTAGAGATGGAGGAGCTCTATACAGTCAGCAAAAACAAGACCTGGAGCTGATTACGTCTCAGACCATGAGCTTTTTGTTGCAAAGACTTTTGATATCTAAAACTCTTGTTGAAGGTTTTTACATGTTTTAAATAAACTCCAAAACCTCTTTTTATTATTAAGGTAACCATCCATTTTTGTTTTCTATTTATTTTACATTCAATTAATAAAAGGTATTTTTTTTAAATGTATTTAAATAACCACATGTGCTAACTAAGACCTCCATGTAAATCAACATAGGCACAAGATATCAAATTGCCAATATCTGCTGTATAATAGAAAAACATTTACTTCTACTTCATAGACTATTCTAAAGCCTTTGACTGTGTGGATCACCACAAAATGTGACAAGTTCTTAAAGATCTTGGGATACCAGATCATGTCACCTATTTCCTGAGCAATATGTATGTGGACCAAGAAGCTACAGTCAGTATCGAACGTGGAACAACTAAATGCTTCAAGATCGAGAAAGGAGTGTGACAAGGTTGTATACTGTCACCTTATTTATTCAACTTACATACGAGTACATCATGCCTAAGGCTGGACTGGATGAATCCAAAGCCGGAATCAATGGTCTGGAAGCGATATCAACAACCTCAGGTACTACTCTGATGGCTGAAAGTGAGGAGAAACTAAAGAACTTATTGAGGGTGAAAGGGGGTTAAAAAGACGAAGATCATGGCAAATATATGGCGAGGAGTGAAGGCAGTTACAGATATTATTTTCCTGTGCTCCAAGATCTCTTCAGCTGGTGACTGTAGCCATGGAATTAAGAGACGTTTGTTTCTGGGGAGAAAGCTATGGCAAGACTGGACAAGCTGTTAAAAAACAAAGACATTACATTATCAATAAAGGTCCGCTTAGAAGTTTTATATTCACAGTACTAATCTATGTATGTGAGAGCTCGGCCATAATGAAGGCTGAGCACCATAGAATTGATGCCTTTAAATTGTGGTGTTGAAGAAAATTGGACTTGGACTGCAAGAAGATCAAATCAATCAATACTACATGGAAGGAAGCCAAACTTCACAGAAAGGTATGATCATGAGGCTAAAGCTCAAGTATTTAGGCACATCATGTGAAAACAAAATTCCCTAGAGATGACGCAGATGGTGGAGATGGCACATGAAGAAGGGGACAGCAGAGGTGAGGTGGATAAATGAGGTAATTGAAGCAATAAACATGAACTTGAGGGAGCTCAGAGTGACAGTGACTGATACTTTTTGCCTGGCATGCTTCGGCCCATAGGATGACAGAGAGTTGGACATGACTGATCGACTAAACAACAATAATAAAGGCTTGAGGTATTCAATATTGTTTGTGCTTATTTTGTATTGTGGAATTTACTTTATTGGTATTATAAACTATAGTAGGTTGCTTTTTATATGCTTGTTCTTGTGTGACCTGTTTTTTATCCTATTAGAGACTTCTGCAATAATATCACATTTAACATAAAACTTATTTTGCTGCTTGCCAGAAAAAGTACTGGTTTATCCGTATGTTCATTATTATTTGAATGAAATGTCTTCCATTTAATCTATAAATATTTAAAAAAATCTGGACAATACATATATTGTGATTGGAATCTCCATTGCCTAACATTAGGTGTCTGGTGACCAAGTGAAAATGTGATATTGATTGGAGCGTGGTCTGATAAAGATTTCTTCAAGAGAAGACTGTGAATTAAGTTGTAAAAGCAGATACAAAAAAATAGGAAATTCAATAAATAATCTTATGGGACGTAGAGAAACTCGTATAATTTCTGGTTGTTGAGTTATGAAATCCTTATAGATCATATGTGTTGGTGTGAATGAGAAACAAAGGTAGGACTTGTCGTTTTTTGCTATTTTTTTGAAGTTATATAGTATAGGTATTATACTGTCAAGATTTATGTATTGGGTAATATTGAAGTTGCCTCCAATAACTCTCTGGCACTGTGGGAAGGATTGAAGTGTAGAGCATAAAGACATAAAAACATTGCTTTTGTGAATTCAATGGTCTACTGTAATCATTTTTTTGTTGCTCAGTTGTTTCCGATTCTCTGTGACCTTATAGACCGTAACACACCAGGATGTGGCAGACATATTAGAGTGGGTTGCCAGTTTCTTCTACAGTGGGTCCCAGCTCCTGGCATTCCTAGGTGGTTTCCCATCCAAGTACTGACCAGGCCCAACCCTGCTCAGTTTCAGGGTGGTGTGACCTCTTGGCTCACTTACTTGGAATCAAACCCAGGTTGCAGTGGTGAATATGTTGAATCGTAACCACTGGACCACCAGGGAACCTTCTGTAGTAATACATGTCCTCAAAGAAAAGTTAGGATTTAGACAAGTTGGGATTTAAGTATAACACTGTGTGAATAAAGATGAAGCCTCATTTGTGCTCACAGTGTAAAACCTAAATCATGACCTGCCTAGCGGTCCTTAAGGAGACTTTTATGAATAAGTGGTCTAGTGAGATGATTGGGATTTAGTAAAAATACTGAGATTTGCCCCATTTCAAGCCGCTGATAATCTATAACATTTAGTGATTCAACACCAGTATATAGGTGTCCTTTAATGTCTTCTTTTAAAGCACGTAACTCCCACAGCATATCATTTATACCCCACAACACAACACACATCCCCACCTTACCATAAAAAACGTGTCTTTATTTGATTTGTTCAAATTAAATCTCCTTCTATTTTCATACAGAGGATATTAACCCATTCCTTTGTATCTAATAAAAAACAATAATAGTAACACGTGGCCCCTTTTGAGAAGGCACTTCAAGTGTAAGAAGATGGTGAACGATCTAAACTAGTGAATGACGGATACCATTTTGCACATGCAAACGTTAATGGCGAACTAAAAATGTAATACGGAAATTGTGTACACTGCCCCTTTAAAGAATAACTCCATCTTTGTCTTCCCACTCCCATGATACATTTCTTTTCCTGTCCATAATTTCCATCCCTCTTTCTCACTGAAGATATAACCCCAGTGTATATAAACATCCCAGGACTGGCAGATGATCTAGATCAAGCTTGTCGAACATAATTCTTGTGAGCTGGATCGAGGTCAGATTTTTAGGATATGCCTGTTTGCGCAGATGAGCAGGCGTGAATGAAACGATTGATCCACCTGTACACATACAAGATATCCTAACAAGGTGCACTGGATTAACAATAAACACACCAAATCTAGGCTGCATGGACACGCTAGTAAAAAGTAAAGATATATCACTATCAACAAAGGTCGTCATAGATAGATCTCTGGTATTCCCAGTAGTAACATACGGATGTGAGAGCTGGACCATAAAGAAGGCTGAGAGACGTAGAATTGATGCCTTTGAATTACTTACTACTTGGAGTCCCCTGGACTATAAGAAGATCCAATAATTCAGTCCCTCAGGAAATGAAGCCAAACTGTTCACTGGAAGGTTTGATCTTGAGGCTAAATATATTAGCCATATCATGCACACAAAGAAGGGACGGCAGAGGTGAAGATGGATAGATGAGGTAATTGAAGCAATGAACATGAGCTTGATGAAGCTCAGAGGAGCAGTGGGTGACAGATGTGCCTGGCGGGCTGTGGGCTATAGGGTCACCTTTTTTTTTGTTGGTTATAGAAAAGGTTGTTCTCATCTGTAGGAAAATTCTGTAATAAAAAATAATTTTATACAGTGATAGTGTCACATTGTAGCTGCTGTGTAGGACAGCAGACAAATCACTAAGCTTATCACACACAAAAAGCAGATACTTCAGCTATAGCTTCCAGTCCATGGCCACAGCCGACATATTCTATGTTTTCTTATCAAAGCGTAGAATAACATCGCCACATAGTGGACACATTCGGTAGGGTAGCAGATAGTTAAGCAAGCATTTTTTTTATAATAAGAAAAGGGAAGTATATATATATTTTTTTAGAGAGAGAGAGTAATAGACGACTACACATCATATAATTTAGTTTATTCAGGAAAATAGAGAGTTCTACAGAAAAGGAAGTGGAGTGGTCATCACTGGATGGTCTTCACATAAGAAGATGGATTCTTCACTTACTTAACAATTAAATAACTAAATAACATTGTCCTTGTTCATTCTCTCTAGCCAATAATATTAACAACCCTGGGGTTGTGTTTCTGTGGAGACACATTATGACATGAATTATTTAATATTCAGTTTGGTTCCCAACTGGTTTTATGGAGCAAGACTTACTTTTAGACTGAGCTAGACAATTATCTTTCTTGCTTCATCTATCTATCTATCTATCTATCTATCTATTTGTGTTCACATTTGAATGTCTAAAACAAGTAAAAAAAAACTTGTTTCCTGCTCAGAATTCCGAGAAATACAGTTATTCCACTGCATTCTGGGAAGCTGAGCAGGGACATGCAAATGTGCCCACAAATGCTTTGCTCTTCAATCTATAACAGTTTTAAACATGGCTTCCTTTAAGCTTATGGGATCTATCCTGTTATATGTACGAACGCAGTTGTGGAAGCGCGCTCGCGTCCCCCGTCCCAATGTAGATGTCCAAAGTAGGTAGTACACCTTAACCCACTAACCATCTAACCCAAACCCTCTAAACCTCACTTCCTAACCCTAAGCCCCTAACCCTCTTACCCTAACCCCCTAAACCTCACTTCCTAACCCTAACCCCCTAAACCTCACTTCCTAACCCTATCCCTAAGCCCCTAACCCTAAGGACCAACTACCTAAACCTAACTTCTTAACCCTAAGCCCCTAACCCATTTACCCTAACCCTAAGCCCCTAACCCTAACCACTTACCGGGCGTAACACTAATTCCTGAACCCTCTAACCCTAACCCGAGAACCCCTAACCACTTACCGGGCGTAACACTAACCCCTGAACCCTCTAACCCTAACCCGAGAACCCCTAACCACTTACCGGGCCTAGAGACACAGCTACATGGGGACGTCCGCGGCACGCTTTCCAGGGCGTCTACCACAGATGCATGCGTACATATAACAGGATAGGTCCAGCTTATGACCGCTGCATTAAACAGCATTTATGCAAAACCAAGGTTGGATTATACACAAGCTGGAAATACTACCCACATACAGCTGTATATATATATATATATATATATATATATATATATATATATATATATAGAGAGAGAGAGAGAGAGAGAGAGAGAGAGAGAGAGAGAGATCATTATCAGAAAAGGGACATCAACGCACACTATGCAGTCAATAACATGACAAACCTGTTGTAGACTTGATTAGGTTAAGATGATGTCATTTATGTATGTTTCTCATGGGGGCTGTGGGATGCATTGAAATCTAATCACTAAATTTTGATGTACTTATATTAATCGCCTTTTCAAGTGACATCCAATAATTTCTGGACTGTAGTGAAACATTGTATTTCTTGGGATCTTGTGCTGGACTGTTTTCGACTTGTGAATCCAGTAGATGTCTTCTTTCACTCATGATTATCACAAGGCTAATAATATCTAGCAAGAAGCCTTGAAACCAGATCTTTTGCATAAGCGAGCAGCTATTTTTGCACTCATATATTTTTATACCCAGATGCTGGTGGGCTGGATATATGAAACATATATGTATAAATATGAAGTTTTGATCTAGCAATATTATTAATACGTCAGGGTAACCTGTTATAGTCATAGCAATGAGGCACAGGCCAACACATCCCGCTAACTTTTCAGAAACCAGCAAAGCATGGGTTATATTGTTTAGCGCTAGTGGAGGCTAGGAAGGACAGAGCGACCAGGAGGCCCTGAGCTGGGGTGGTTAGTTGGGGCCAAGGGATCAGGAGGGGTTGGGCTGGGTGGATGGAAAATTAGAAAAAAAACGAAAGCCCCTGTGCATTGCACCGTTTGCACCGGCGGTACATCCACACTGTGTCCCAATTCCACCATTTCTCTGCCTTTGTCTCACTCTCCCAGTCTTTTCTCTTGGAATTTCTGTATCAAGGTGGAGATATTACCTTCCTTGGAATGTTTTAGATTTGTAAATGTACTTGCTGTTCTCTAAACATACAATACATGTTTCACTTTTATGGTCAAACCTCTATTCCTGATCTCCAAGGTTAGTTCTGTTTACTACCATGGCAATGGGATTAGGACCCCCAAGTCATAACAAGTCACCATCATTTGCAGAACACAAGAACAACTTCTCTATTGCTATCTTCCTTAGTCCAGGAGTAACTCTTTATTGCACACATAATAAATACCTGTATACTGGGTTACACAATAGAAGATGTTATATAAACATATAAATAAATACATAGACTTTGAAGACAATATCTTAGTTAATATTAACTGGTGATTGTACCTTTGTAACCCTACCTTAATCAGTCAAGGCAAGGCTTAGGGATTGTGTTGTTTCCGGTTGGAACCGCTTAGGCAAATATCAACATAGATATACATATATTTGTTGTTGCTGTGTCCTTCAGTTGTGTCCATATGAATTCATCAAGCCAAGCACATCTGTCTGTTTCTGGCTAGGCTTGTCCATATGGTTTTCATGGCAAAAATACTAGAGGAATTCTCCAGTGGACCACGCTTTGTCTGACCTCCATGCTATGACCTGCCCATCTTGGGTGACCCTACATGGTATAGCTCACAGCTTCATTGGGGTGCACAAGATACTTCACCATGAAAAGGTAGTGATACAGAGGGGGCTAAATATATGCACTATAGCAAATAAACATGTTTTAACATTAACGTGGCGTGGTTGTATATATTTTTACACTTGGACGCTGGTGCAAAGGATGCATTAAAAGCAATACATGTGTACAATATATTGTCTAGAATAAGCAAATATATATGTCTAGAATGCATCAATATTAGGAGGAATGAAGTCACAATGAAGCACGTCCACTCTGCACACACGACACAGCCCATTAACTGTCCAGACACCAACTTTGCACATCCATTTTCTATTTCTTTTTCGCTCTCTCGTGTATATCTCTCAGTGTCCTCCCATTTTGTGTCTCTCTGTCTGTTTCTTTCTATCTTCCTTCCATGTCTCACCATAAGTTATTTTCTGTATCTGCCTTTCTCTATTTTCTCTTTTTTGCCTCCTTTTTTTTGCATATCTCGGTCCTTTCCCTCTTCACTCTCGCAAAATCTGACTACTGCAGTTCCGCCGCCGGGCGACAGATGGCACTGCCGATTTTCAGATACTGCTGAAAAAAGCATATAAGGCGCGCCGACAGAAGAGGACTTGAGCCCGAGGCCCTGGGGGGCCGAGTGCCCTCGCCAAACATAGCGATGCCTTGCTGTCGATTCAGCGGCGTTGAGTTGCGCCACGTCGGAGGGGAGAATAGTTATTTGCCTTCAATGGAATTTGGTGGCGCCTGAAAACTGACAGCGCCCCCTGGCGGATGGTACCTGTAACTGCACAACAGTCTCAAGCTCCCAAATCGACAGTATATAAGATTTATTTTTATGTCTCATTTTGAGCTTAAATCGATCTCGGTTATGAATGAGTTAATACATATCAGGCCACCCATATGGACTAGAACAGTATTGGCAGTGATTTTCAATTCTTTATTTTGCGGGTTTGCGAGTCTGATCGCATATCGGACCTTCGAACCTAATTGATTGACATGTAACCTCCATATTTTACTGCCGTAATGATCGCAGTCTCATTTTCTATTGGCTGATTCAAAATTAAATGGTTACAGTCTTGCTTAATTGATCATGTTCCCGCCCTGAACTGCTACGAACCAGTGCATGGTTTACGGTGTCTGCTTTGGGACATTAACTTGCAGGCTTGAGCAATTGAATAGCTCCAGAATCAGAGACAAACAGGAGCTCGCAACACACCCACCGACATACGGCCTACAGTGATCGAGTTACGGGCTTGCAATTGAATCAGGCCCTTAAGCTGTAGATGTCAATAATTAAATGGTAGTTGTGACAACCAGCTTAATACCTGAAAGACCTATGTCCTCTACATATTCCCCCATTGACTTTGCATTGGGAGGTGGGAGTCTCTGGAGCTGGCCTTATGATAGCATGGAGGCCCTGACTCCCACCTCTTACAGCTTCCTCTGTATGGTTGCTGTTCCTCCCCCCTGGTCACCATTCCGACCCCTGCTGATTCAATCACCAAAGACAGGTGGTTAGAACAATGGACTGTAGATCTTGATAACAACCTGTCTGATGGGATTATCTAGTTGTGGACATTAAATTCAAACAGTTTATGTGAGTTAACTCGTTTAGAAGGGAACTTTGTATGCGTTTAGGTTGGTGATGCAATTACCAGCTCACCTTGTGATGGGATTAACCAGATTGGTTTAAGAGGCACTGCAGAAGCCTGATTGAGATAATGGATTAAGAGCAGGTAGTCTAATCCTGTTTGTGAGCTGAACCAAAGTTGTTCTGTTTGCCTAAGAACATTCCAACTTTTCCCAATAAAGATATTCTTCTTGAGAACATAGACAAGGTGTTCTCTCGTTTATTTAGAAGTTATAACCTCTGTTTGTTATTTTAAACCCCATGATTCCTGTTCTGCATCCTAATGGTTCTGGAATAGAAGCTGGTCAACGAGAAGCCCATACACTCCATGGTCCAAGGGAGGATTCCTGTAGCCAGGGTAGGAGAATTCTGGAGCTGAGTTGGACCCCCTCCCCTTTATATTTCTCAAATCCCCTAATCTTGCGAGCAGAGCTAAATGTATATTTTAAGTTGAATTCGTCACCATTAAACACATGCATAGTGATATTATGGAGGCCTGACGAAACCTACATATTTCCCTTAAAATAATTTGGCATGTAAAAACCCAGTGGCCTTGGTTGCAGAAATGCTTATTCAGCCCTAATTAAATGCATTGCTACACATCAGATATTTGTGTTAGTATTTGATTAAGTTCCCAAGTAATTATGACCAATTTAGATGGGCACATGGAATTTTGCATAAATTACAGAGGAGTCCAGTTCCACAATGAACCGACTTCTCTCCCGATAATGAAATCTTTCTTTAAATAGTTGAACTGGTCATTGTTCTAGCAGACATTCTAGAATTTAACCCTTTATCTGTACAAAAACACTTTGGATCTATGCAGAAAGGAAACAAATGCAATTTCCTAATATTTTAATTTAAATGTTGTTATTTTATCTATATTTTCAGCAAGAAAAAATATTTTTTAGGTATTTAAAAGGAAAGCCATTATTAAAAAAGAAAAAATAGGGCCACATTTAATTCGGAGACTGTAACTCGATCGCATAAGGCCGAATGCCTGAGAGTGAATTGCGGGCTCCCGTTCGTCTCCGTTTGTAATGCTGTTCAATTGCTCAAGGCCGCAAGTTACGGGCCTGAGGTCACAACCATAAACCATGCATGTGATCAGATTTGCAAAACATTCAAACTAAAGAATTATGAAAATGAATGCCAATCCAGTTCTAGTCCATATGGGTGGCCTGATATGTATTAACTCATTGATATCCGAGATTGATTTAACCCTGAAATGACAAATAAATATAAATATTATTTCCTGACTATTTGCGCAATTAATTCTAATGTCTATCATCGCTTTACCTGTTATTTACAGTGCAGTATTGATGTTTTTATTTGCATTTACAGTGCTACCAATAGGTGTTTAACCCCCTTGTGGGTCCTCTCTAGCACTCGTGGGATTTTCTCCTTCATTTTCCATTTATGGGTGTGAAAACATTTGCGGGCTTGGGGAAATTGGAGCAATTGAATAGCGATTTGCGATGTTAGCCTTGTGAATATAAGAGACCAAAGGCTTCCAGAGGCAGTAAGTTACGAGTTTAACCATCGCAATATTTTAAAGCCTGTAACTCGTAACACGATCAGAGCCGCAAAAAAACGCCAATTGAAGAGTAAAATAGCTTGCAAGCTCACTTACGGGCTTCCGGATCTCAAATTCACGAAATTGAATATGGCCCTTATTTTATAGATCTGGTGTAAATAAGAGGCAAAATATTTTTTTAATTACGTTCGAATTCATTTTTTTTTTTAAGGGCACTTTAGGAACAAAAGACTACACATCCCATGATGCTTCACTGCAGTGACTGATTCTGCCTGATTGGCCACAACTAATTTTATGCTAATTTAACTTGACATTGCTTCTCAAAATCAACTGAAAACTAAAGACATTTGCAAATTCCAGGGTAAGCTTATTAATGTTTATGTTGGGCCCCCTCAACCCTCCCCCACCCCAGGTCCCCCATTCAGATCTCCTATAGCACTCCTTGTTTATCATTGTTGGAACTGTAACTGTACTAATCCACCTTAAGTGGACAGAGTATGTGTCAGAGTACTGGGAGGGTGTAACTACGACAAGCCTTGCGCTGGTGAAACACGCAAGATCCGAAATTTCGTACACTACTGATTCTCATCTATCCAATGCATTCATAATCCAGGAAACTTCTATATACCTTCATCCTCCACAATGTAATAATGTTATAAAATGTACAATTCACTTGCCTTAACCGGACCTTAAGCAGAAGTCTCAGCATCACAATATGCAATGGGCATATACATATTATTAATACATATTATTAATACATAATACATATTATTAGGCCTTTAAATGACCAAATATTACAAGGTCCATCTAAATGCTTATAATTGTCTTTACTATAATAAGAAATTGTGCATTTTTTTCCATTTGAAATTATAATATATAAATAGCTCAAATGAATAAACTTCCATTTTTTTGGATGTAGCAATGGGCAGTTGCTTCATATTCGCGTATGCGCATACAGGCGGGGGGAGACCATGCACGCACACACACAGAGAGAGAGAAGGCACAGAGAGGGCACAAAGATATACATATCGCACAGAGAGAGAGAGAGGTCACAGAGAGAGACAAAGGGCGCAGAGAGAGAGAGAGCAGAAAGAGATAGAACAACTAGAGAAACAGAAGGCACATGGAGAGAGAGGGCGCACAGAGAGAGAGGGCAGAGAGAGAGAGAGGGCACAGAGAGAGAGAGGGAGCACAGAGAGGTCACAGAGAGAGTGATGGTACAGAGAGAGAACACACAGAAAGGGCACAGAGAGAGACAGCGCACAGAGAGAGTGGGCATAGAGAGAGACAGAGGCACAGAGAGAGAGAGCAGAAAGAGATAGGCCAACTAGAGAAACAGAAGGCACATGGAGAGAGAGAGGGCGCACAGAGAGAGAGGGCACAGAGAGAGAGGGCACAGAGAGAGACAGAGAGGGAGCACAGAGAGGTCACAGAGAGAGTGATGGTACAGAGAGAGAACACACAGAAAGGGCACAGAGAGAGACAGAGCGCACAGAGAGAGTGGGCATAGAGAGAGACAGAGGCACAGAGAGAGAGCGCAGAAAGAGAGAGGCCACCTAGAAAGACAGGGGGCACAGAGAAAGAAAGAGGCACACAAAGAGAAAGAGGGCACATGGAGAGAGAAGGCTCACAGAAAGAGATAGAGGGCAGAGAGAGACAGCACAGAGAGAGACAGCACAGGCAATTGAAGATAACATATGATACCGTAATTTATGATGTGCAAATTACTAGTTCAAATATATTTAATTTTCAGGGCTATCCTGGATAACTGCAGAAGGGGTATTGATCCAGGGAGGAATCTGATTAGTATCTGGGGTCAGAAAGGAATTTCATTATTTTCCCTTTTTAAGACAATTGCTTTAATGTTTTGTTTTTTTCAATGTTTTTTTCTGTTTACCATCATGTGAATCAATTAACAATTAATTAACAATGAACAAGTAATCCGTATATTACAAAGGTCAGATCTAAGAGATCTCAAAAGGTTGAACTTGATGGATTAACATTATTTTTTCAACCTCAATTACTATGTAACCAATGTAAACATTTGTAATGGTGCTAATTGCAGTGATATATTGACTGATCAGTCATGTTTGGCACGTAGATGAAACCAATGATTGTAAACATGTTCAATTCTCGTAGCACTGATTTAACATTCTCTCCACGAGTAATTGTATTCATCACAAGCTGTCCAATAAAAGGAGGGTTGTTTGTGTTTGGGCACGAGGAGGGAATGCAAACATAAAGTCCTGAACCACATGCACTCAGGAGACACTTGTACAGCCTGGTCTTACAAAGAATAACTTGTCTCTTAAGACTTTATGTTTCTTATCTCGGCCGAAAACTAACAAAACAATTTGACAAGAATAACTTTTATTTTCCTTGCCAAAAACAAGACACCATAGAACTGTGCGCAAACTATTCTCAACTATCCTTGATTTCATTATGAATAACAGCACTGGGAATCTTTGGGATTTGGAAGAGACGGGACAACTGTTTAATATTTCAGGACCCTTCCAAACATCTCTTAGTCGGGCGTTGGACGTGGTTACGATTTGTTTAATCATCACAGTAATGACATCACTTGGATGCACAATGGATTTTTCTGATATCAAAAAGTATCTCCTAAAACCAAAAGGAATTGGGATAGCAGTCCTAGCCCAGTATGGGATCATGCCTCTCACTGCCTTTTCCCTAGCACATCTCTTCCATCTAGATGCTGTACAGTCAGTTACAATTATGATATTTGGCTGTTGCCCTGGAGGAAATCTTTCCAACGTTTTTACCATGGCATTAAAGGGCGACATGAACCTCAGGTAAGAGGAAATGACAAAGGGGCATTTGTACTTAGGTGTGAATCTTCGAGAACTCTTGGTAGTATCCCATTGAAATATTAAGATGCTGTTGTGGTTCAATATAAAACTCTGAAAATGGTTTGGATATATTTGTTTTATAAAATTGGACTAAAAGGTTATGTCAGTTGACTAGAATAGAAAGGTTGTTAGATAGTAAGTTGAAAAAAGACTTTTAATCCATCAAGTTCAACTATTTTACATCTTATCTGATCTTTATAATATGCAGATTAATTGTTAATTGATACTTGATAATCGATCCAGAGGTAGGCAAACAGAAAAAAAAACATTGAAACATTGCCAATTGTCTCAAAGGGGGAAAATCCTGAGCCGAGATACTGGGTATCGGATTCTTTCTCTAGTTATCCAGGAGTTTTTATTAAAAACTATATCCAATCCCTGTTGATCTATGGAATAACACTATTGCCTGTTTTTCGTATCTGGAAGGATTTTTCCCCTTATGTGACACCATCAATGTTTTAATTGGAATTTTTTGTTGGGTTTCTCTTGATTGATTCACAATTCACACAATACAAGATCAGAGGAACACTAAAAAGGTTGGACTTGATGATTTTTTTCTATGTAACTGTATAACTTCTCCAAGAGTGCTCCAAGTTTCACAGGTTATTAGATATAGCATGGTGTTTTTCAAATATTTCAGGTGCACATTATTGGCAACCATAATATCTTAGTGTAATCTTTAATGAGGTAAATAATATGTAATTGTATGCTCTTTATACAGTATTACCAGACAGGTAATCATTTCTATATGTAGGATACCATGATTTGTGCATCCTATTATTTACTGGACACTTGGGGCCATATTCAGCTTTCAGGCGATCTGGGAGCCCGTAAGTGAGGTCACAAGCTAATTTGCTATTCAATTGGTGTTTTTCGATCGGCTGCCGAGTTACGGCCTTGAGAAAATGGTGATGGTTAAACTCGCAACTTACGGCCTCTAGAAACCTTTGATCAATTACTTTTGCAAATCTAAAATCACAAATTGCTATTCAATTGCTCAATTTCCCCAAGCCCGCAAATGTTTTCACAGCCGTGAATGCCAAATGAAGGAGAAAATACTATGAGTGCTAGAGAGGACTCGCAAGGGGGTTTAACCCCTGTCGGCAGCACTGTAAATGCAAATATATAATTAATACTGTACTGTAAATAACGGGGAAAGCGATGATAGACGTTAGAATTAATTGCATGATAGTCTCACGCCCGCAAATCGGCAAGATCTAGAACAGCATTGGCATTAATTTTCATAATTCTTTATTTTTTGGTTTTTCAAGTCTGATCGACAACAAGTGGTCTTCATAGTGTAAAAAAGGACAAGATTGTAGGTTAAAATTATCTATTTTTTTAATTACACTAATAACAGATACAAAATCTAAAGTTTTGAGCCTCTGTTTAGATATACAGTTTATCCTGCCTACTGGCTGTTGCATGACAGATAGCCAGAGCGTGCTGAGAAGAGTAATTTATAGTATTTTTGTTTCCTGGACTCAGGACAGCACTGACCAGTTAACCCATAACCAGCCTGTTTAGGTGGGTCCACTTTTTCATGCCTGCACAGATAGATGTGGTAAGAGTTACATATTTGTTTGCTAGGATCACTGCAAGGAGCTGTACGATACCCACTGAGCACAGATCACAGAGCATTGCACCCCCCTCCCCCCACTTTGCTAAAATTCAAGAGAGGCAAGAGAGCAGAAACCTGAATTTTCTGCTAGTATGAAAAATAGAATCTCATCCCTTCAAACTTGAAATATAAGCAGCTTGACAAAGCCTTACCATTGACGTGAATGGCTGACACACCCCTGCAACACTATTAATTTTAGTAATATAGCAGCAAGTGGGCAGTCTGTTATACATGTAAACTCATATTTAATTTTATTTGATTTCTTAGTGAAAAATGCATGTATTTCAAAAATGCTAAAATTATTTTAACATGTTTTTAGTAGATCTTTACATTGCTGTGGACTCCACTGTGCTGAATTAAGTGGCACTTTGATATAAATCTGACCTGTTTACTGCTCTATTTTTTAATTGCTATGAAACACTGCTGGTGTGAGCCATAGTGTGCTGTTAAATTTCAGAAAATGTGAAGTCTTGGTTGAACAGACCACTGTGGGCATTTTATTTTTCTATATTTTTATTTGATTTACAGAATTTAATAATGTTGTTACAAAGTAAAATATGAATCACAGCCTTTACATTTTTCACTTTTTATATGTAATTATTGTTTACTATAGGCTTCTATATTTTTATTTACAAACTTCTTGCAGCTTCTGCTCAATAGGTGGTGACTCAAAATACCCCGTGAACACCTATCAAAGTACAAAACAAAAGAAACTACTTCACGTATACCTCTAGTGACCACATACCATCCAATTTTATAGAAAATACAGAAAATAATCAAAGATTTACAACCATTACTAATTGAAGATACTGAATTAAAAAATATATTCCCAAAACCTCCCATCCTTGCATTTAAACAACCACCAAACCTGAAACAAAATCTTGTCAGCAGAAAATTGGCCAATCAACAACTGAATACAAAATGGAACTAAACCTTGTAACAAACGTGCCTGTAAATTATGTCAACACATTTGTAATGATGACAGAGCCACACATAACACCGAAACCTGTAACATCAAAGGATCGTATAATAAAGACAGTTATTGTAGCCCAGTGGGACAACATTTTAGCCAGAATGATCACTCCATCCAAAACTTAAAAGTCAAAATACTCAGAGGAAAATTTTAAAACATCCAAGAGAGAAAAGCATTTGAAATAAAGATGATCACATTCTTCAACACTAAAAATACAGGACTTAATATGGACTTGACTTTTCTAACACATTATCAGAATTTAATTTGAATTTTTCTTCTTATATCATAACAGGCTTAGCACCCTTAGGTGTTTGTCCAACAGGAAAGATATCACTGAACTACAGTGCTCTGTTTTTTATGTATATATTGATGTATATGTGGATATAGTATGTATATATATGTTTCCTATACTATGTTGTGTTTATTCCCCAAAATATGTATTTACCTGATGATGTCAGATGCTGTCTGCACTCTATCTGCATCTACTGTTATTATTCAAACTGAGGGTTTCATCTCATGTTAGTATTGCTTGAGACTTGATAAAGAGAGGTTAGCCTTCTCGAAAGCTCATCATTATAAATAACACGTTTGTCCAATACAAAAGATATCATAATATACTGCAATACTCATTATTAATATATATATATATATATATATATATAGATTAATAATTACTAAATTACTAGATTACTGGACATTCATGGCTGTTTCACTCTTCAATTACATATACACTAGCGACTTGCCAGTCAAAAATGACAGCATGATGGAGTTCTATTTTTTTTCTCCCCCCTTCTCCCTCTCCTATGTCTCCCCCCCTTCCTCCCCTATGTCTCCCCCCTCTCCCTCCCTGTGTCTCCCCCCATCTCCCTCCCATGTGTATTTTTCCACCTCCCCTGCATCTCTCTCCCCCGTGTCTCTTGCCCCCTCTCCCTCCCCTGTGTCTGTTTCCCCCCTCTCCCTTCCCTTGTGTCTGTTCCCCCTCCCATGTCTCTCTCCCCCTCCTGTGTCTCTTCCCCCTCTCCTGTTCCCCTTCCCCATCTCCCTCCCCTGTGTCTCATACCCCCCTCACCCTCCCCTGTGTCTCAAACCCTCCCCCACCTCCCTGTGTGTCTACCCTCCTCGCCCTCCCCTGATTTTCCCACCCTCACCCTCCCCTATTTTTCCCGTCACCTTCCTCCCCTGTCTCTCCCCCCTCTCCCTCCTCTGTCTCTCTTTCCCCCTTTTCCCTCTCCTGTGTCTCTCTTTCCCCTCTCTCCCTACCCCTGTGTCTCTTTCCCCTCTCTCTCTTCCCATGTGTCTCTTCCCCCCTCCCTTGTGTCTCTTAGCCCCTCCTCTGTGTCTCTTCCCCACATCTCCCTCCCCTGACTCTCTTTCCCCCTCTCCCTTCTCCTTTGTCTCTTTACCCCTTCTCCCTTCCCCTGTGTCTCTTTCCCCCTCCCCTGTGTCTCTTCCACCCCCGCCTGTGTCTCTTCCCCCTCTCCCTCCCCTGTGGCTCTTCCCCCTCCCCTGTGTCTCTTTCCTCTCTCCATCCCCGGTGTCTCATACACCACCTAGCCCACCCCTGTGCCTTATACCCCCCTCGCCCTACCCTGTGTCTCATACCCTCCTCGCCCTCCCCTGTGTTTCATAACCTCCCCCTCCCCTGTGTCTCATAACCTCCCCCTCCTCTGTGTTTCATATACCCCCTCGCGTCTCATAAACCCCTAACCCTCCAAAGTGTCTTATAACCCCCCCTCGTCCTCCCCTGTGTTTCATAACCTCCCCCTCCCCTGTGTCTTATAACCTCCCGCTCCTCTGTGTTTCATATACCCCCTCGTGTCTCATACCCCCCTCTCCCTCCCATGTGTCTTATAACCTCCCCTCGTCCTCCCCTGCGTCTCATAACCTCCCCCCCCTCACGTTTCATACCCCCCCCCCTCGCGTCCCATACCCCCCTTGCGTCTCATACACCCCCCTAATAATAAAAACAGGGTAACTCTGGCCAGTCAGATCCAGGCCATAGTGCAAAACAGTCCAGTCAGGCCCTGGGCATGACAGTTAACCAAACCTCACTTATGGGCTCCCTGCCTCCTCCTGAGACAGGGAGTTCATAAGTGAGGTTGAAAGCTAATTTGATACTCAATTGGCGTCTTTTTGGTGGCCTCCCAATGGCTGCCGAATTACGGCCTTGAAAGAAAATGGTGCATTAAACCCGTAACTTTTTTCAATCCCGCAAGGCTTGGAGCAATACCGATTTAAGTTTCAATTCTTGCGGGCTTGAAAAAAAGTTACAGGTTCAACCACCAAGCCCGCAAATGAGAGAGGGAAAGGATAGGGGGGGAAAGAGGCACAGGGGAGGGAGGGGGGTCAAAGAGACACAGGGGAGGGATAGAGACACACAGGAGGGAGAGGGGAGATAGAGACACAGGGGTGTGGAGAAACTCGCAATGAGCGAAAAAGGCAAAATTACAGGCTTGCGCATGCGTACAGTAGAGGGGGGAGAGGCTCGCAATGAGTGGCAAACAGCATTGCCAGGCTTGAAATTTTATTGCTGTCATTTTTGACGGCCAAGTGGCTAGTCACATATATAGTTGTTGTGATGCGAGTTTGTGTGTAACACTCGCAAAATTGTAGCCTTGAAAATTGCAACAGTTGCAGAGTAATTAAAAGCAAGTACATGGCAGAAAGCCAAAATCATAAATCATATGTAGCATTTCAGGGACTTATGAGAGAGTGAAAAGGATTGAAGAAGAGAGAAGGAAGGAGGGGTGAGAGAGTGAAAAGGAGAGGGATGGAGAGAGAGACTGAGAAGGAGAGGGAGGGAGAGAACAAGAAGGAGAGAGAGAGTGAGAAGGACAGAGGGAGAGAGGAGCGAGAGAGAAAAGGAGGGAGGGGAAGAAGGAGAGAGAGAGAGAGAGAGAGAGGAAGGGAGAGAGGAAGGGAGAGAGGAAGACGCTCATTGTGAGGCCTGCAATGGGCACAGAAGGGAGAGGGGGTAAAGAGACAGAGGAGAGAGGGGGGTGAAAGAGACACGGGGGAGGGAGAGGGAGGGAAAGGAGAGGGAGAGCGGGAAAAGAGACATGGGAGAGAGAGGGAAAGAGAAACGGGAAGGAGTGGGGGGAAAGAGACACAGAGGTGAGAGAGGGGGAATAGAGACACAGGGGAGGGAGATTGGGCCAAAGAGACACAGGGGATGGAGACAGAGGGAGGAAGAGAGGGAGAGGGGGCAAAGAAAATCAACTGCTTTTCTACATAAACACATACATTGAAAAATCTGGGGGGATTTGTACCCCTTATCCACCCCAGTTCCTGTGCCCATGGACACAGGGGAGGGAGAGGGAGGGAAGAGACACAGGGGAGGGAGAGGGGGAAAGAGACACAGGGGAGGGAGGGGGAAGAGACACAGGGGAGAGAAAGGGATGGAGGAGACACAGCGGAGGGAGTGGGGGAACAGACATTGGAGGGCGTACAGTCAAATATTATCCCGTTATTTCTGATGGGAGGTCCTCAAAGGGTGCCAAGGGTGCTCATTGCGAGGCTCGCAGAGAGGAGAGAGAAGGAGAGAAAAGGGAGGGAAAGAACACCGAAGGAGGGAAGGAGAGAGAGAGGCTTGCAAATATTATGCAGACATTTTTGACGGGCAAGTGGCTAATACATAAAGATAGCAATGATTGGTTTATAATCAGATGTATTCATTACTGATGGCATATGATATATGATTATTAAAATAAGATAGAATCAGATGAAACAAGAGAATAAAATATATTATTATTATTATATCACCCAACACTGTGTATTGCAAAATTAGAGTGGTATTGTGTGTATGTTAGAAAGATCTTGTGTCTTGTTCCCCCTACTGATAAAGCTAGTACAGTATATATTTATTTCTATACATGGATGGAGTGGTCCCAGGGACAAATATGCACAGACCTTTAATGTTGTACTTGGATCTCTCCTGTGCTTATTATACAATTCACCTTGAATGTTTCAGTGTTATCTGTAACTATCACAGAGCATTTGAGCAACCACTAAAAATGGCATCATTACAATACTTAGGCATAAGGGAATATAGTCTATTATTAATTCCTAGGACACAAGAAGGAATTTTGCAAAGTGAAGGGGATTTAGGAAAAGCAAAGTGTATCGGATAGTTTATTTTAGATATTTTCATCACTAAAACAGCTGAGCTTAATGATTTTAAAAGGATTCTGACTTAGTCAATTCACCTTGAATGTATCTTTGTTATCTGTAGCTATTACATAGCATTCTAGCAACAACCAAAATAGCATCATTGTGATACTTAGGGCCTCATTCAATTGTGATTTGGCCAATTGAATAGGGCTCTATATAAGCACAGAGCATTTTTTTTACAGAAGTTTTTAGTTAGTGAACTTCTATCCAAAATCAAGGTCTTCACTAACTAATAACTTTTGTAAAAAAAATATGCTCTCTGCTTATATAGAGCCCTATTCAATTGGCCAAATCAGTGTATTCATTTTAAGTGTTTTAATGATGATAGCTATGGCAGGTATTAGTCAATATATCAGAGCACACATAAACATAAGTGTGTTAGTCCATATCCCAAGGGACACAATCCTTTAATGTCGGACGTTGGCGTCTGACGTCAGACTCAGACGTCTGGATTTGCCCTAATGCGTTTGTCAGCCCACCAGCGCTCTCTCAAAGGGAGCATTGGTGTCATTCACCCTTCCCTACAGTGTAAACAGTGTTTCATGCACATAACAAATAAAAGAATCATACAAGGCAAAAGGAAAAGGGTCAATAGAGATCTATTTCTCCCTGTGTGGAAAAATTAATGGGGAAAACAAAGATTAAATATCCCCCTAGGGATCTGTGTGCGCTCCATGTTTAGTTGTGTGCGCTCATCTCAGGGTATGTGTGCGCTCGCACACGAGCACAGCTTAGAGGGAACAGTGCTTACGATTGCTCAATTGAATCAGGCTCTAATTCCATAGACTGAAGTGTCTCTCCACCCCCGTGTCTCTCTTTCCCCCGTGTCTCTCCACCCCTGTGTCTCTCTTTCCCCCCGTGTCTCTCCACCCCAGTGTCTCTCTCCCCCCCGTGTCTCTCTCCACCCCTGTGTCTCTCTTCCCCCCCTCCCCCGTGTCTCTCTCCACCCCCGTGGCTTTTCCCTCCCCCTCCCTTATCATCCTCCTCATCCTCAACCACCCATCCTCATCCTCAACCCCCCATCCTCATCCTCAACCCCCATCCTCATCCTCAAGCCCCCATCCTCAACCCCCCTCCTCATCCTCAACCCCCCCATCCTCATCCTCAACCCCCCTCCTCAACCCCACCTCCTCATCCTAAACCCCCTCCTCATCCTCAACCACCCATCCTCATCCTCAACCCCCCATCCTCATCCTCAACCCCCATCCTCATCCTCAAGCCCCCATCCTCAACCCCCCTCCTCATCCTCAACCCCCCCATCCTCATCCTCAACCCCCCTCCTCAACCCCACCTCCTCATCCTAAACCCCCTCCTCATCCTAAACCCCCCTCCTCACTTTACCCCTCTAATTACCTCCCCCTCTCCCTTTCCCTTCACTTACCTTCCATCAGCAGCTGCATCGGGACCCGGCATATGCTAATGACCTGATGTCACATGCGCGTCACATCATTAGCATTGGCCAGGTTCAGACGCAGCCGAAAAGAGCTCGGAAGATCAGCTGCTGATGGAAGATAAGTGAGGGGAAAGGGAGAGGGGGAGGTATTAAGAGGGGTAAGTTGAGGAGGGGGGTTGAGGATGGGGAGTTGAGGAGGGAGGGTTGAGGATGGGGAGGGGGGTTGAGGATGGGGGGGTTAAGGATGGGGAGGGGGTTTGAGGATGAGCATGGGAGATGAGGAGGGGGGTTGAGGATGAGGAGAGAGGTTGAGAAGGGGGGTTGAGGACGAGGAGGGGGGTTGAGGATGAGGAGGGGGTTGAGGAGGAGGGATGAGGGGGAGGATGAGGAGGGGGTTGAGGAGAGAGGATGAGGAGGGGGTTGAGGAGAGAGGTTGAGGAGGGGGGTTGAGGATGAGGAGGGGGTTAAGGATGAGGAGGGGGTGAGGAGGAGGGGGGTTAAGGAGGGGGGTTGAGGAGGGGGGATGAGGAGGGAAAATGAGGAGGGAGGTTGAGGAGGGGGAGGGGGGTTAAGGAGAGAAGATGAGGATGGTGGTTGAGGAGAGAGGATGAGGAGGGGGGTTGAGGAGAGAGGATGAGGGGTGATAAGGGAGGGAGAGGGAAAGAGACATGAGGGAGAGGGGGGAAAGAGACACAGGGAAGGGAGAGGGGAGAGACACAGGGGAGGGAGAGGGGGGAAAGAGACACAGGGAAGGGAGGGGGGAAGAGACACAGAGAAGGGAGAGAGGGGAAGAGACACAGAGAAGGGAGAGGGGGAAGAGACACAGGGGAGGGAGAGGGGGAAGATACACAGGGGAGGGACAGGTGGGGAGAGACACAGGGAAGGGAGAGGGGGAAGAGACACAGGGGAGAGAGCGGGGGGACACAAGAAAGGGGCACAGAGGGCACACAAGAGGGGGACACAGAGCGCACAAGAGGGACACACACAGGGAAGGGAGGGGGGAAGAGACACAGAGAAGGGAGAGAGGGGAAGAGACACAGGGAAGGGAGAGGGGGAAGAGACACAGGGGAGGAAGAGGGGGAAGAGACACAGGGGAGGGACAGGTGGGGAGAGACACAGGGAAAAAAATATATATATTTATGTATGAATGTGAGTTTTTTTAAAAATGTATGTAGAATAGGGCAGTGTAACTTGCCTCTCACAGTAACACTGAAACACAATGGATAACATAAATGCTTCCCTATCCTCTTCCAAGCTTCTCATAAGATCTCCACTGCCAAGAATACATCTGAATACGACATATTCACAGGGTCTTTATGAGTTTCTCAACATATGAGAGTATTTTATGTATCTGAAACCACGCTTTACATATGTATCAAACTGTAAGTTTGTCCCAAAAATAGTGTAGGAACCCTCAAATACAGTGAAAGAAGTAACAATGTAGCTTTACACATAATATTTAATATATGTGTTAATATGACAAAACTAGACAATTGCCTGTTTGTTTGGTTGTTTTTTGTTTGTTTGTTTTTTTGAAAATTGTTGTCTAGCAAGTGAAGGGGGTATGACTGTGGCTTGGAGGAGGAAGGAAGGGATGAGCTGGGAGAGACTATAAGAGGACCGTACTATATTAGGGAATATTATTAGTTCATTTTTAGATAGGGGTTGTGAGCTATAACAGTTTGTGACCTTGTCTTATTTTATAGACAGAGTGCTTAAATGAAGCAATTGGATATACTTAATAACATTAGTTTATCTGTGAAGAGATTTAACTTTGCATTGCATCCCCTCAATAGACATGTGAACCACTGTTGTAATTGTTGTGCCAAGTGGTTCTAGAGCACTCAGAGCTATCAGTGGTGCAGGTGGTGCAATTCACCAGGGCCCTCCTCTGGGGGCCTAATGCTGTATACATTTTTTTTTTGCATTTTATATTTTTTCTGTAAAGAATTTCTACTGAAGCCCCAAGTGGTGGCAGAGTGGAGCGGATCAGCATGCTGGGGATGGGTATCAGGGAATTGGTGAGAAAGAGGAAGGGCTGGATGACAGAAGATCACAGGGGGATTGGGTCTGTGAGGTGGGTGCTGAGAAGGATTGGGTAATGTGGGGACGGATGCTGAAAAGGGATGGCTGTTGACAAGGACTGGGTGCTGTATGGGGATGGATGCTAAGAGGGGTGGGTGCTGTGTGGAGGTGGATGTTGAGAGAGATTGGCTGCTATGTAGAGATATTATATGTATATATGTGTGCATTACGCAGTCAGGAGGTAAGAGATGGGGTGCATCTATGGAAATGGGTCTTGTTGTTTCGTACCAATATGTAATAACCAATGGCTTTTCTTGTATGGAGAAGAAGTAGGTTATATAGAGAGGGGCCACATAGTTTGTACAAATATATATACTGAAAAACCCATAAAACCCATTATCTTCAACAATGTGACTAGATGTCTTTTTTTACAAAGTGATTGTAGACTGTACTTTAATATATTTGCAATTTTACAACTCTGATCCTTTTGTTTAAAAATATTCATTTGTAATTTGACTCAAATCGATCTTGCTCATTGCCTTACTATTTAAGTAAATGTCTATTTTTCAGACCTACTTCTTGGTCAATTACATAGGCATTAAACATATATATATAAATGTAGCCATGGATATCAGAAATATGGTCGAAGTAAACCCTTTTGTTCTTGTTCAGTTGTTCAGTACTAGAGTGGGTTACCAGTTCCTTCTCTAGTGGACCGCAATTTGTCTGACCTCTCTGCTATGACCTGCCCATCTTGGATGACCCTACGTGATATAGCTCACAGCATCATTGAGGAACACCAGCCCCTTCACCACGACAAGGCAACGACCAAGAATATATTCACAATATGATATACTTATATATGTTATTAATTAGATTTCTCACCAATTTATTTAACCACTTAAATTCTCTATAACTCTGTTCAAAAGGGGACCAGAAAATACATGATATATAATACAGACATAGTATACTGTATATGAGAACTTAAATCCTAGAGATAAATATGTACACAATAAGATGATTTTTATGTTTTGTTTTCTCTGTGCAGCATTGCAATGACGGCCTGTTCTACCATTCTTGCCTTTGGAATGATGCCTTTACTGCTCTACATTTACTCTCTTGGAATGGATCTTGGGCCAATACAGAATTTGATTCCCTACACGAAGATAGCAATATGCTTGATACTGACAATCTTTCCATGCTGTTTTGGTATTTTTCTGAAAAGCAAAATACCGCAATACTCTCACTATATTGTTAAGGTAAGATTACACTTTTTTTATAGAATGTAAAATAAAATAATACAAATAAAAATATATTACGGTACCTTTTACAAAATACCCAAATGGTTGTTGGAAACACTGAAAGTAATGTTTAGCCAAAAAAGACTCCTCTTTAAAATAACTGATTAAAATGTAACTTTTAATTGAATCATTTAAAAAAACGGAAAAATTGGGTATTTTGTATTCATAGTTTACTCTGTTCTTAATTTTAAGTTGTTGTTGTTAAATTAGTCATTTAGTCGTGTCCAACTCTCTATGACCTTCTGACCGCAGCACCCCAGGCAAATCGGTCAGCTACTGCCCCTCTAAACTCCATCAAGCTCATGATCATTACTTCAATGATCTAATCAATCTATCTCTGCCTCCCCTCTTCTTCTACCTTCAATCTTTCCCAGCCTCAAAGTCTTCACTAGGGAATCCTGTCTCCTCATGATATGACCAAAATATTTGAACTTCAGCCTCATGATCAAACCTTCCAGTGAACAGTTTGTCTTGATTTCCTGTAGTACTGATTTATTGGATCTTGTTGCAGTCCAAATGATTCTAAGCAGTTTTCACCAACAGCCACAATTCAAAGGCATCAATTCTACAGCGCTCAGCCTTCTTTATGGTCCAGCTCTCACATCCGTATGTTACTACTGGGAATGCCAGAGTTCTAACTATGAGGACCTTTGTTGATTATGTAATATTTGTACTTTTTTACTAGCTTGTCCAAGCTTGCCATAGCTTTCCTCCCCAGAAGCAAACATGGTTTATTTTCATAGCTACAGTCACCATCTGCAGAGATCTTGGATCCCAGGAAAATAAAATATGTCACTGCCTCCACAGCCCCCCCCCCCCCCCCCTCTCTATTTGCCAGGAGCTGAGAATGCCATTTGCCATGATCTTTATCTTTTTAACATTGAGCAGCAGGCCAACTTTTGCACTCTCTTCCTTCACCCTCATCAGTAGGTCCTTTAGTTCCTCCTCACTTTTAGCCATTAGTATCATCCGCGTATCTGAGCTTGTTGATATTCCTTCCAGCAATACTGATTCCTGCTTTGGATTCATCCAGTCCAGCCTTACGCATGATGTACTCTGCATATAAGTTGAATAAATAAGGTGACAATATACAACCTTGTCGCACTCCTTTCCCGATCTTGAACCATTCTGTTGTTCCATGTTCTGTTCTAACCATGGCTTCTTGGTCCACATACAGATTCCTGAGGAGGTGGATGAGGATCTGGTACTCCCATCTCTTTAAGAACTTGTCACATTTTGTTGTGATCCACGCAGGCAAAGGCTTTAGAGTAGTCTATGAAACAGAAGTTAATGCTTTGCTCTAACTTAATATACAGCAATTGTCTAATTTAGTTATGTTACCTTTTATAATGGTAGATTGGCTCTCAGATCTACCCTTATGGTTTCTGGTGAGTAACATCCTGAAGTCTGATGTCGGCACAATGGGAATAAGGCATCTACATCTGACAGTACATTCATTAAGTTGAAAGGAAAGCTGATAAAAGCTAATGGATCCTTACAGTAATAAATATTTGGGTGTAAAAAATCAAAATGTGAGGGACTATAGTTTCACTGAAGAAAACAAAGCACCGTAAAGTAAAAAATATACAAAGTATATGAGTATTGCAGAATTGTGCTGAGATTCAAACTAACCATTAAACCAGTCCCAGATCGAGTTAATGGCTCAGTTCATGGTGTACACCAATCCACCTGGGAGAAAGTGGCCTAGAGACTCTCCAGCGGACCACCAAGGAGAGAGACTTCCCCATAAGGCGATACCAGCAACTCATGAGATGAGGTCATGAAATGTGAGTGTATTTGTTTTCAGCATTTTACATGTGTCATTGGAGAGTTTGGTTTTATCTGCACTGGGAGTTGCGCTTCTTCCCCCTTTTTTTTCTCTATAGTTTCATTGGTACTGTTTTTTGAAGTTCAAATATCCAATAATTTTATTCACCTAGTAGCTTTGATTCAGCTCTTAGAAATATTGATTGCATAAAAAATGTAGAATGATCTAAAAAGTGGCAGACCAGGTGTTCCTACAGCAAATACCTTCTTCAGTGACTTTGGGAGAAATTGAGCCAGGAAATGACTCTCTGTGACACTTATTCCAAATACGTAGTGGAGTGTCATTGGCCATATGATCAACATGACCAGCAAGCAAGGAGCTCAATCAGTCTGTATATTAGAATGTGCAAATGATTCAGAGTTCATTGGCAACCAACTATTAATGAGATGAACCCTACCTAATGCATCTCCTGCCTCTGTAAACCCCATTGGTGGAAACCACTGGAAACAAATTAAAGTGGCAAATGGATGCCCCGAATAAAATCAAATGATGTCCCTTGCTTGCAGAGCAATCTGGGTGTGCAATTGATATCTCAGCCAGGACAGACCATTCAGATAAAATCAAACCTGATCACTTGGCATTACTCTTCTGCTTTTTGAACCAATACTTTATATTACATGTTCTCAAGTGGACATCACCTCTGCTTGCCAATATGGTCCCATATTTGTTAATAGCACCTTTGCTAGGGACTGCTCTGTTGGCTTAAAGATTTATCTGTGACTTTGTTTATGCTAGTATGTTACTTACTCAGCAATGACAGACCATTGCATATCTATCTGTTGATATAATGTAGCCAACAAGTTTTCAGAGTTTTAAATGAAGAACTAAATGTCTATTTACAGCTGTTTTTAAAAGTGTGTATTTTTTTTACATTTTCTATTTTTTGAGATTAACCACTTTAAAGAGAACACTTTTATAATAGTTACTTATTTAGGCAATGTGGTCCTTTTTGATACATATGAGGGCTGTTTAGTAAGCTTGCAGGGCTATATACCTTCCAGATAGGAGGTCCCTTCAAGGAAAATATGTTTATTATCCTTTTTTCTACTTTGTATACCAGCAATGGTACTAATTGTTACTTGTGACTACATTTAAAGGGTAACTAAGAGCTTATATGTTCTAGTCTTTTATATTTATCTTAATAAAAGTTCCATTTATTAATTGTTGAGATCATTAAAGGACCACCGTAGTGTATTTGCAAGTAAAGCTTGTGTTTCTTTGCTCTGCAGACTATTAAAACAGTATATAGTTTTAAATAAATAATACTGTAGTTAACCCTTTCGTTTAGCTTTTAAGTTGCCAGTTATTTCCTCAAGCAGAGTATCTCCTCCTACCTGTGTCCATTAGAGGGGTGGCCAGCTCTTCCTATGTGCCGGTTTATGATGGAGCTTGGAAGCAGGCAGGGCTGATGTCACTGTCCTTGCCCAATGACAGAATTAGTCCACCCCCATTACTTACACACAGAGGTAACAGCTCTATTGTAACATGCTTGCAACTGCCCCACAGGTTTGTCCAGTAATAGTGCTTGAGCCACCATAGCTCCACCCCATTTATTGAGCATGCTCAGTCTGAAGCAGAACCTACACTGATAAGACTTAATTTCTAGTCCAGCAAACAGGAAGGGCTGGCCACACCCCTGATAGACACAGGTAGAAGGAGATACACAGCTCTGTTTCAGAATCAAAAAATTGTTTAAAAGCTAAGTAAAAAGGTTAACATTTAATTATTTTAAACTGCAGACTATTTTAATAGTCTATGTACAGTAAGTAAATGCAACACAGTGATACTAGTGCATCAAAAGACAATACTGGAAATAGTGGGATTCAGCTGCACTTTAAATAATACAGTTATTACCAGCTATCTGCAATATTTTGTAAAGTCAAAATTGTACAGAATGTAAGTTAATCTCTTTCAGACTGGCATGGTCATATTCCTAATGACTTCAGTTATGGTATTAATTCTGGCTGTCACCTACGTCAACATCAACATACTTGTCCTCCTGACTCCAAAGCTTCTATGTACTGCTGCACTCTTGCCAGGTATTGGCTACATCCTTGGATATTCTTTGGGCGCAATCTTCAAACTTGATCAGAGGTACGTACATACTTAGCGAAAAATAAAATAAAAACATTTAATTGTCAAATAGTGCCGACTGTAATTCATGAATGCCAAAAAAACTATTCCAAGTGAATATACAACAAACAAACCAAAAATGTGAATTGCCTACTCCCATGTATAATAGCTGTTGTTGTGTCTGACTCTCGGTGACCATATGGACCACAGCACACAAGGCACATCTGTCTGTGTTTCTAGTTGTGCTTATCCGTATGATTTTCTTGGCAAAGATACTGGAGTATGTTGCTAGTATGTTGCTAGTTCCTTCTCCAGTGAACCATGATTGTCTGACCTCTCTGCTATGACCTGCCCATCTTAGGTGACCTTACATGGTATAGCACACAGCTTCATTGAGGAACACAAGCCTCATCACCACGATCCAGAAGGGGATAATAGCTGTATAACTGCTTATATTTCTCAGCTTAGGCTGTCCTACAACAGGAAGAGGTTGGATCTTCTTAATTTTTACCTAATGCCCAATATTCATGAGCATATAACAAATGAAAACATTGTACACCGTGAGTGAAGTTTTTCATATAAAGCTTTACACATTTGTTTGTAATATTGTGAAAAGGGTATATGTCTAATGTGGTTATGTGATCATTTTGAAATTGAGTAATTATTATTTATGGCAGATTGTGGGTGTTTATCCCAATGTTTGTTGTTTTTGGTGTTTTAGTCACCCTATAATATATTTACACAGCTGTTAGCCTGCTTGGGCTTGGGGGACTGGAGAATTAAAATAATAAAGTGAGCACTCTACACGTTGACAGTTCAGAAACATGCTAATGTTAATGCACTCTACACGTAAATAGAATCCAATGGCTGCCACTCTCTATATAGGGTGCCTACCATTGTAGAGTGAAGTAGTATAAACAGATCAGGGCATGAAGGGCAGATGGCCACAAGCTTTCACACCTGGTCACCTCTGTGGCATACCCGACACCAACAATTGGACAACACAGTCAACTTGTTCTTCACAGTTATCAGTTAACATCATACAAGGATCACAGACCGAAAAATGTTGACCTTGATCGAACAAATTGAAAATAATGTTAGTTTGATGTTGTGATAGTTTTACCCTCAATAGCGTTTTCATGCCAATATTTAGACAATTTTTTCTAATCAGACACGATATATCGTGAAGTGATTTGTTTCTGATTGTTGTAGTTATGGATCAGAGATGTGTAAAGTAGTTCACTTGGAGTTAAAATGTCAATAAGGTAGGAGAGAGGAGAGAAAGATTCAGAGAAGGAACAGTGAGACACCAATGGTTGACACTGAAATCAATGAAATGAGGAAGGGGTTTACAGAGTAGAAAGAGGAATGCAAAGTGGGTGAAAATGATGGATGTTCAGTAATGTGAGAAACAGGAAGAAGAATGTGATGAGTGATGAGAAGCGTAGTGAGTAGTTCTAGTGAGTAAGATGGATGAGGACACATGTGGTGTACAAGAGGGATGTGGAGAAAAGTGAAAAAGAGGGATGAGGAATGAGAGAGAAAAGAGATAAGGAGAAGTATGGTTATAAAGAGGGTTGAGAAGTTGAGTAAGGGGAGGAAGGGTTTGCTTAGAAATGGGGATGTGGTGTGGGGAGAAAAAGGGGGATGAGGAGTTAGGTCAGAAAGAAGGATGAAGAGTGGGGAGAGAAAGAAGGATGAGGAGTGAGGTAAGAAAAGGATGAGGAGTGGGGTAAGAAAGTGGGATAAGGAGTAGGGTGAAAGATAAATAGGTGGTATGATGATAAAGATGCATGAGGAGTGGGATGATCTAGATAGATGAAAAATGGAGTATATGCCCTTTTTTGTTTTGCTTATTTCTTCATGTTTATCCAGATCTCTACATATGCTGCATTGGTTTCAGATATTATTAATCTTTATTAAATAACTGACCTGCAGTTATGATGTTCTGTACTCAAAACAAAATTAAAAAGTAGCTTATCATGCATGCAACATATAACAACCCTGTCACAATCCAGAGATTATGGGCCACAAGCCATCCTACACAATCTGCTTTTAGCTTACAGGAATTTCTCTAGGTTGTGAATTTGGGGTTATCTCTCAGTTCCCCCCCCCCCCCCGCCCCCCCCTGCATAGTCAGTCCAGGAACAACCAGTCCTTGTGATACAGGAACATAGGAAAGCAATACTACCCCAGTGTTTAGGAGCAGGGATGCAGGCAGAGCCTGTAACAATAATTCCAATGGTTAAAATTATTATATTCCCTCAGAATGAAACACACACCTCAAATTATGTACGTTTAACTGACCTCCTCCTATTCACTCCCCTTGGTGTCACTCCCCTTCCTTTGGCAACCGGCACTTGTCCAAAGCAAATGTGTATTACCTGTCCCATTACTATTATGATGTGAGGGCTATTCATTACCTCCCAGGGCTTAAGAGTCTGAATGTCTAAGATGTAACCATTTGCCGTAATTAGAGAGCCATTGTTTCCCCTTTTTAGTATTTTGCCTCTTCTGATCTACAAATTCAGAGACTGACCCATGCTAGCAGGTGACAAATGGCTCATGGCATCATAACATCTAGGGAAAGGTTGGCTAAATACATTTTATGGCAGGAACATTGCAATATGGAGGCCTCTTTCCCTACTGCACTGGATGCCCTATAACCAAGCACCTCACAACTGATGGCCCCTCTGCCCAGGGACCCTGACAATACACCTCACTAACAGACACCAAGCATACCTGTACACCCCATGTGCATCAATATATATATATACAATAATAAATACTGCTGTTAAGGCCACCACACACAGTCACTGCTCTGTGCATAAGACACACACTACCCTGTATAATATACACACACTGCCCTGTATACAAACACACTGCCAAGTGCAAATAACATCATATAGAACCCCCCAAATTATTGCAATTGTGACCCATATTACATTCCACATAGTCATATTCTTTAGCAATCACACGGGCTAGTGTTACAAATAACAGAGTCCATGATTCAGATACCAGGTGGTCCCTCATGTCTCACAATACTCCTTTTGGACATGAGAAACCCCAAGATCAAAATGTTATGAAGCTCAAAAACGCACCTTTTAAGGAAGGGAGCCAATTTGTATATTGGCCTACTAACCTAAAATGTATGTATTTGATGGATGTATGTATTTTTAAGCTACATTTTAATACATCACATTTTTTTGTACCTACAGGCTTAAATGCACAATTTGCATGGAAACTGGGTGCCAGAATGTTCAGATCTGCTTAGGTATTCTCAAAGTTATATTTCCTTCAGATGTGATTGGACCTTTGTTTGTGTTTCCACTGGTGTATGTAATATTTCAGTTATGCGAAGGTCTCCTTTTGATCATGATATTCCGTTTCTATGAGAGAATCAAGACTAAAGGTAAATATTACGTGCTTTTAATTGTCTCAGCTTGTCCTTATAATATATGCAGTTAGGATGTCAGTCTACATTAGATACTAAGAACTGCTTCAACTTGTTCTGATAATTTGGCCACCCTACATTAGATAACCTGCACTGTCTCACCCTTTGCTGATAATGTGCAGTCCAGAGTTGCTTTTTATAATGCCACTTATATGTCTAAGTATATCAAGTGCTGAGATAGATGTAATATATACTAATGTTATTATCCATGTGATAGAAGACCCAAGGGTTATATCTTTTAAGAGTAACTACTTACTAAACAGCCACAATGAAAGAAAACTGTCTACTCCTACATGCCAGTTGATGTTTGAATGTAGTTGACAGTGAGATGTAGGATAATAGACTATGTTAGGATGACTACTAAATAGATCCCATATCACTAAAATACGAGCACCCCTGCCTCTGCAGCTAGCTATTAGGGTGTTGGATTAATATGTGTAGGTCTAAAGGAGAATCGGATGAGAAGATAGAGCAAGAATGAGACATAATAGTAAACAAGGGGAAAATATAAATAGAGAAATATCTAGAGATATAAGATGTTGAATCAGAGAATAAGAAACAAGGATGGAAGAGAAACAGCAATGTGAGGTTAAGAGAGGCTGATGAGAAGGGTGTGTAGGTGGGAAGAAATTTGGTGCAGGGGAAGAGAGGATGAGGGGACATATATGATAGGATAGAATGCCAGAAATAGATGAAAAAAAGAGGCAAAAGATAGGGTTGCACAGGAAAGAGGCAAAACATAACAGATGGAATCAGGAAGTAGTAGATGGGGTTGGATAGAGCAAAAGAGGGTGCTGAGCATAGATTATGAAGAAAGTAAATCAGATAAGAGGAGATTTGGCACAACTCTGAACATAAAGGACTAAATGGGACGTGGTAGTGTATAATGAATTCTAATCAACAACCCCTATGTTGCTCGTGTAAGAGGGTCAAAAAGAGGAATGGATCACAACTCACTACTTGATTGGCCTTGAGCGGGTCACTAGACCAATCCAGGTTGGAGGTTCTTTTGTATGCCCGCTAGGATATCAACTGGAGCTAGGGCAAATTCCACCAAATCTACTGCAGGCCAGGACAGGTTACTGATTTGTAGCTTGTAAAGCATGCAGCCATAATAATTCCCAAAAATAACAAAAGCCGTACCTATAGAGTGATATACGCAGCTTGGTTATGGGAATTCCAAACAGAGCATTTTTTATTGGGAAAAGCACAACATATTTATGTAGTACATTAACCAATCACAGTGAGCCTTGGGAAAACAATCGGCTAGATGTCTGGAAGTCTGAGATAGTTATCCATTTGTCTATTCTTACTTCTTTATATAGCTCTGTAGGGGGGTAATTAACCACCAGAGGGTCAGAGAGAGAAGGTGTGGGTGGCCAGATGGTCAACTAAGTCTGTGTGAAGGCTTGGGTGTTAACTGGTTACTATGTTTCAAAAACCAGGGTAAAGGCCCCCCTTAGCGGGAGACCTAGCAGACAGAGGTGGGTAAAAATACTAGGCTTGCGGTATCCCTCAGCCGGCAGTCATATGAAGGCAGCCCCCGGTGGTTCTCCCGACAATGGAGGGAGTCAGGTTGCTATGAGTATCCAAACCTGTGCTGACTCCCCCTCAGATACATACTTAGAAGTCGGAGGGGACCCAGCTAGTAGTCAAGGGAGGGGACCGGGGGGGGTACTCATATTTGCAGACCGACCACAAATATGAGTACCCCCCAGTCCGTCCCATGACAAGTTCAGCATTGAAGATTATGGAATCACCCTTTACTGCGATCGCGTGTTCAATCCCAACCTGCGCCTAGACCCTTGCGGGGGCTGTGAGTGAACTGCGTTTCGCCAATGGCTATTAGTAGCCTTCCTGGTTGCCCGTAAAGTGGTACAAATCCAAAATGTTGTTGTGCCTCTCTTGTTATGGTTTTTACCCAAGGGAGCAAAGAAGTGGATATCTTGAGTATATTTTCCAGTATGAATTAAAAGCTCTCTAACAGATAGATAAATACTGGGTGAGAATCTAATTCTTAGCAATTTCTTTACACAATGTGCACTTTTAAAAAGTCTTTGGTTATTTTAAGGCTTCACAACATTGTTTTTTTTTCAGATATGACAAAGAAATTAAATAAAGTTGTGGATGGAAGTAATGAAACGCAAGAACAAGTAGAGGAAGGGTTGAATGGTTCAATGATCCTAGGAAAATATACTGCACAACCCGCAAAAAGTCTGCAAATCCCATGAGGAAAACATGAAAAGCATATTCCTACATCTAAAAGAAAAAAAGAGTAAAATGATATAAAACATTTTAAATGGGTAAAATCTGTTGTTTATACCAAATATTACAAAAGTTAATACAGTAGTATTTTTTCCCCCCAAAACACACCTGTCTCCTTCTCCTCTCCATGAATGAAGCAACTGCTCTGGATCTCTGCACTGTGCTGCTACTGACTGGAATGTATAGGGTAAAAAAAAAACATACTTGAATGCAGTGTTTCTATTGGTTAGTGGGTAGGCACTTTTGGGGGGGGTGGAAACCAATTTAAAAAAAATAAACACATCTGCATGTGAATAGTGTGAATCAATGTAATGTGTGTTTCTGATATAAGCAGCATGTGTTAGATTAGAAAAAGTTACACACAGATTTTCCATATACCTTTTAAAAAAACCTCAATATAACCTTATATAAGTTTTTCTTTATTTTGAATATACAGTTGTGCTCAAAAGTTTGCATACCCTGGCAGAAATTGTGAAATTTTGGCATTTATTTTGAAAATATGACTGATACTGCAAAAAATGTTATATTGAATTTTTTATTGAAGGATAGTGATTATATGAAGCCATTTATTATCACATAGTTGTTTGGCTCCTTTTTAAATCATCATGTTAACAGAAATCACCCAAATGGCCCTGATCAAAAGTTTACATACCCTTGAATGTTTGGCCTTGTTACAGAGGTGACACACAATGGTTAAAATGTCAATTAAAGCTTAATTTCCCACACCTGTGGCTTTTTAAATTGCAATTAGTGTCTGTGTATAAATAGTCAATGAATGTGTTAGCGCTCACGTGGATGCACTGAGCAGGTTAGATACTGAGCCATGGGGAGCAGAAAAGAACTGTCAAAAAACCTGCGTAACAAGGTAATGGAACTTCATAAAGATGAAAAAGGATATAAAAAGATATCCAAAGCCTTGGAAATGCCAGTCAGTACTGTTCAATCAGGAAAATTAGGGCATCACTTGATACCAAGCCAGGGTCAGGTAGACCAAGAAAGATTTCAGCCACAACTGCCAGAAGAATTGTTCGGAATACAAAGAATAACTCCACAGGTAACTCCGGAGAAATACAGGCTGCTCTTGAAAAAGACGGTGTGGTTGTTTCAAGGAGCACAATGCGACGAAACTTGAACAAAAATGAGCTGCATGGTCGAGTTGCCAGAAAGAAGCCTTTACTGCGCCAATGCCAAAAAAAAGCCTGGGTACAATATGCCCGACAACACCTTGACACGCCTCACAGCTTCTGGCACACAGTAATTTGGAGTGACGAGACCAAAATAGAGCTTTATGGTCACAACCATAAGAGCTATGTTTGGAGAGGGGTCAACAAGGCCTATAGTGAAAAGAATACCATCCCCACTGTGAAGCATGGTGGTGGCTCACTGATGTTTTTTTTTTTGGGGGGGGGGGGGGAGAGCTCTAAAGGCTCAGGGAATCTTGTGAAAATTGATGGCAAGATTAATGCATTATGTTCTCGGAAAATACTGGCAGACAATTCTTCTGAACAAAGGCTGCGCATGGGACGCTCTTGGACTTTCCAGCATGACAATGACCCTAAGCACAAGGCCAAGTTGACTCTCCAGTGGTTACAGAAGAAAAAGGTGAAGGTTGTGGAGAGGCTGTCAGTCTCCTGACCTTCATATAAACGAGCCACTCTGGGGAGATCTCAAACGTGTGGTTCATGCAAGTACCAAAGACTTTGCATGACCTGGAGGCATTTTGCCAAGACGAATGGGCAGCTATACCACCTGCAAGAATTAGAAGCCTCAGACAACTATTACAAAATACTGCATGCCGTCATTGATGCTAAAGGGGGCAATAAACAGTATTAAGAACTAAGGGTATGCAAACTTTTGAACAGGGTAATTTCATTTTTTTCTTAGTTGTCATGTTTTGTTATGATTGTGACATTTTGTTATAACCTACAGTTGAATATGAATCCCATAAGAAATAAAAAAATGTGTTTTGCTGCTCACTCATGTTTTGTTTATAAATTGTATATATATTACCAATTTGCCAAAGGTATGCAAGGTTTTGAGCACAACTAACTTTATACACATTTTCATTTGAAACTGTCTCAGTAATTATTCAAACAAAAATACTTACCTGTGTATTGAAAGATTGTGATCACATGATTTATATTTCAAACATGACCTATACTAGTGCTCAGCTAAACTACCTCCCTGTAGCAATGGTAGCCTAGGTGTGCAGGTAATAAAAACTACACATGGAGGGTCTAATATACGATTGTGCATGAGTTGATGACAGTCAGCCATTTTGATTTACAGTACATTGACACTAAAAAAAAAAAAAACAGCCTTAATAAATTGCGATTCAGTAAATTTAAGAGGTCTTTTTTTAAGCACACAGCATATATTTTTTACAGAAGTTTTTAGTCACTAACTAAAAACTTCTGTAAAACCCTTTTAGACTGCAAAAAGGGAGAGAAGACAAGGGGCCCCATTCCTGCAAGTTTCTAACGAATAGTTTAATGAACAAAAGATGCACCTCTAATGAATTGTCTGCTTATATTACGCTTCAGCTAGGAGACTGTCATTATAAAAGATGGGGCACAATGGCAAGACCTACTTCTAAAATAACAGGAAGTTCTAGAGCACACTACACTGTAAAGTTGTTTGTGCACCAGTGTAGTTTTGCCACACACACACACACAGCCTCCCATAGTCAGCCAGCTGCTATTTGGAACTATGTAGACAGCTGGTCATAATGCACATCTCCACCTCACCTATGGCCATGAAAGTTTAGTACACTTGAGCCATTGAATGGTCAAACACTTTATTTTCAGCCATTTTCACATTGCTTCTAAATTCTGAATATTTTTCAAACTTTTACTCCCAAGTGCTTTAACATTCTGTACATTTAATGGACAAATGTCAATTGTAAGGAAACAAGATCTTGTTTTATTGATTGCTAAACAGCATTTATTTTGCTGGTCACAAATGAAACATTGAAGCAGAGGGGAATTAAGCAGAAGGCAAACAATGCTTTATATACAGCAAATAAATCTTAGACCCAATGTTTAATAAAAAGACTTCTGTACACACATTGGGAATTAATCTAACTTACATCCAAAACAAAGTGAAAAGGCTTTTATTACACAAACTATACATTTTTCATAATCAGGAAGGGTTTGTCAAAAGACAATTGGCATCTGATGATGTCTTGGTGGTCCATGTACAAAAAAAATAAACAAAAAAAAAACCCATAAAATATGTCTTTAGTACTTCCTGCTTTCCTACGTAGCCTCACAAAACTCACCACAAGAATCGGCAAGTATGACTTTTTAAAAAATTCAGGTGAAAGGATGAAGTTTAAGAGTTCAATTTCTGCTATCGGCAGACCGAGATCTTGATCGGGATCTCTGATGATCAGATGCAGGGGATTTGGATGGACTTGATGAAGCACGTTTCTGGGTCTTCTCTGGGGCAGGTGACCTACTCGCAGATCTGGATTTGCTGTGGTTGCTGCGGTTACTGCGAGGGGTACGGCTGCGGCTACGGGAACGGCTGTAAGACTTGCGGCTCCTGGAGCGGGAGCGACTGCGAGATCTGGAAGAGCTCCTGCTGCGTGAACGAGACCTACTCCTTGACCTACAGAGATAAAGAAAGCCTGTTAATATCTAGTGACAGAAAAATACACCAAAAAATAAACACATTGATATACAACAATTGTACATGTGTTTTACAAACCTGTGTCTCTTGCTGCCTTCAATCAATTTTATTTTCCTTCCGTTGATCTCTTTTCCTGACAGTTTCTCTATAGCATTTTTCAAATCACTGTAAGATGCAAATTCTACAACCCTAGAACAGGAAGGAAAGGGGATGGTTAATAAAAAGCCTCTGTTACAAATTTGTAGAGAACAGTCGAGTAGAGAGAACAGTCGAGTAGAGAGAACAGTCGAGTAGAGAGAACAGTCGAGTAGAGAGAACAGTCGAGTAGAGAGAACAGTCGAGTAGAGAGAACAGTCGAGTAGAGAGAACAGTCGAGTAGAGAGAACAGTCGAGTAGAGAGAACAGTCGAGTAGAGAGAACAGTCGAGTAGAGAGAACAGTCGAGTAGAGAGAACAGTCGAGTAGAGAGAACAGTCGAGTAGAGAGAACAGTCGAGTAGAGAGAACAGTCGAGTAGAGAGAACAGTCGAGTAGAGAGAACAGTCGAGTAGAGAGAACAGTCGAGTAGAGAGAACAGTCGAGTAGAGAGAACAGTCGAGTAGAGAGAACAGTCGAGTAGAGAGAACAGTCGAGTAGAGAGAACAGTCGAGTAGAGAGAACAGTCGAGTAGAGAGAACAGTCGAGTAGAGAGAACAGTCGAGTAGAGAGAACAGTCGAGTAGAGAGAACAGTCGAGTAGAGAGAACAGTCGAGTAGAGAGAACAGTCGAGTAGAGAGAACAGTCGAGTAGAGAGAACAGTCGAGTAGAGAGAACAGTCGAGTAGAGAGAACAGTCGAGTAGAGAGAACAGTCGAGTAGAGAGAACAGTCGAGTAGAGAGAACAGTCGAGTAGAGAGAACAGTCGAGTAGAGAGAACAGTCGAGTAGAGAGAACAGTCGAGTAGAGAGAACAGTCGAGTAGAGAGAACAGTCGAGTAGAGAGAACAGTCGAGTAGAGAGAACAGTCGAGTAGAGAGAACAGTCGAGTAGAGAGAACAGTCGAGTAGAGAGAACAGTCGAGTAGAGAGAACAGTCGAGTAGAGAGAACAGTCGAGTAGAGAGAACAGTCGAGTAGAGAGAACAGTCGAGTAGAGAGAACAGTCGAGTAGAGAGAACAGTCGAGTAGAGAGAACAGTCGAGTAGAGAGAACAGTCGAGTAGAGAGAACAGTCGAGTAGAGAGAACAGTCGAGTAGAGAGAACAGTCGAGTAGAGAGAACAGTCGAGTAGAGAGAACAGTCGAGTAGAGAGAACAGTCGAGTAGAGAGAACAGTCGAGTAGAGAGAACAGTCGAGTAGAGAGAACAGTCGAGTAGAGAGAACAGTCGAGTAGAGAGAACAGTCGAGTAGAGAGAACAGTCGAGTAGAGAGAACAGTCGAGTAGAGAGAACAGTCGAGTAGAGAGAACAGTCGAGTAGAGAGAACAGTCGAGTAGAGAGAACAGTCGAGTAGAGAGAACAGTCGAGTAGAGAGAACAGTCGAGTAGAGAGAACAGTCGAGTAGAGAGAACAGTCGAGTAGAGAGAACAGTCGAGTAGAGAGAACAGTCGAGTAGAGAGAACAGTCGAGTAGAGAGAACAGTCGAGTAGAGAGAACAGTCGAGTAGAGAGAACAGTCGAGTAGAGAGAACAGTCGAGTAGAGAGAACAGTCGAGTAGAGAGAACAGTCGAGTAGAGAGAACAGTCGAGTAGAGAGAACAGTCGAGTAGAGAGAACAGTCGAGTAGAGAGAACAGTCGAGTAGAGAGAACAGTCGAGTAGAGAGAACAGTCGAGTAGAGAGAACAGTCGAGTAGAGAGAACAGTCGAGTAGAGAGAACAGTCGAGTAGAGAGAACAGTCGAGTAGAGAGAACAGTCGAGTAGAGAGAACAGTCGAGTAGAGAGAACAGTCGAGTAGAGAGAACAGTCGAGTAGAGAGAACAGTCGAGTAGAGAGAACAGTCGAGTAGAGAGAACAGTCGAGTAGAGAGAACAGTCGAGTAGAGAGAACAGTCGAGTAGAGAGAACAGTCGAGTAGAGAGAACAGTCGAGTAGAGAGAACAGTCGAGTAGAGAGAACAGTCGAGTAGAGAGAACAGTCGAGTAGAGAGAACAGTCGAGTAGAGAGAACAGTCGAGTAGAGAGAACAGTCGAGTAGAGAGAACAGTCGAGTAGAGAGAACAGTCGAGTAGAGAGAACAGTCGAGTAGAGAGAACAGTCGAGTAGAGAGAACAGTCGAGTAGAGAGAACAGTCGAGTAGAGAGAACAGTCGAGTAGAGAGAACAGTCGAGTAGAGAGAACAGTCGAGTAGAGAGAACAGTCGAGTAGAGAGAACAGTCGAGTAGAGAGAACAGTCGAGTAGAGAGAACAGTCGAGTAGAGAGAACAGTCGAGTAGAGAGAACAGTCGAGTAGAGAGAACAGTCGAGTAGAGAGAACAGTCGAGTAGAGAGAACAGTCGAGTAGAGAGAACAGTCGAGTAGAGAGAACAGTCGAGTAGAGAGAACAGTCGAGTAGAGAGAACAGTCGAGTAGAGAGAACAGTCGAGTAGAGAGAACAGTCGAGTAGAGAGAACAGTCGAGTAGAGAGAACAGTCGAGTAGAGAGAACAGTCGAGTAGAGAGAACAGTCGAGTAGAGAGAACAGTCGAGTAGAGAGAACAGTCGAGTAGAGAGAACAGTCGAGTAGAGAGAACAGTCGAGTAGAGAGAACAGTCGAGTAGAGAGAACAGTCGAGTAGAGAGAACAGTCGAGTAGAGAGAACAGTCGAGTAGAGAGAACAGTCGAGTAGAGAGAACAGTCGAGTAGAGAGAACAGTCGAGTAGAGAGAACAGTCGAGTAGAGAGAACAGTCGAGTAGAGAGAACAGTCGAGTAGAGAGAACAGTCGAGTAGAGAGAACAGTCGAGTAGAGAGAACAGTCGAGTAGAGAGAACAGTCGAGTAGAGAGAACAGTCGAGTAGAGAGAACAGTCGAGTAGAGAGAACAGTCGAGTAGAGAGAACAGTCGAGTAGAGCTTACCCTTCATTCAGCTTTGGTCTGTGTGCATCTGCAAAGGTAACTTCACCTGCTTGTCTCATGAAGTCTTTTAAGTCCTATTGCAAAGAAGAAACTTTGTTATGCAAAGGACGGATATGAACATGCAAAAATATTACTGAAAAAAAATGCAAGGTGTTAGATAGTCGCATTAGTCTTCTTTTACCATTCCTGAAATGGACAGAACAGTAAAACCAAGGTAGGGCACAAAATAAGTGAAGTTCTGCCACATGCAGAATATTAGATTTTATTTTAATGGAAAAATACGTATGCATCACTAATAAACTAAAGGTGTTGCAAATACGTTTTTAATAAAGCCATTTATTTGGTGCCCATATGTCTTTAAAAATATAGGATTACTTTACCTTTAATTACAATTCCCTAGGCTAGTCAAGCAGCAAACTGCATAAAGCTGTTGGAGATACCATCACGACAAGCCCGATTGGCTCTTCGCCACCCACTTCAGGACTACCCAATTGATGGAGCCTTTTAATCGAACGACCCTCCCTATTAGAAGACTATGGATGATGGCCGACATTTTCTATTCTTGTGAAGTTACCAAGGACTTTACTGCGACCAGGATTCCAACGACCACCTAAGTGCGTATCTTTCAACTCTTTGCGACCACGATCTCTTATTCGGACGCTTTACAGGAGGAACAGCGCTCAACTTAAGGACCAGATCTCGTTAACTCTCAGGGGGTCGCTGTAACCTGGCACTCTAAGGAAGTACCACGGTATGTCTAGACCAGCAACGGATTTAGGAGGCCAACTGGCATGGCAAAGTGGAGCTGACTGCCAAATTCAACCAGGCCCAACCAAAAGTGACCGAGACAGAGCGATAACCAACAGGCGCTCCTCGTCACAAGGCCAACGACACACAGATAGGCTGGCAAATAAAGGGTTTAATATTTGGTTAAAATGAGAAACAATATAAAGTCCCATAACCCACGTTATCAACTCATTTACTACAATAAACTAACCGTATGTACTTGCAAAGAAGCACATAACACTGAAATCGGACAAACACCCCATATGAAATGATGTCAACAAACCTGCCAGCTCACTCTGGAGGATAGGTTTTCAACTATAAGGCGGTTCTCTGTCCTAATGGGTGGGGCACTGAAAAGAAAAAAAGAAAGAAAAGTTTAAAAAAAACTCTGCTACTTGAACTACTATACACAAAAAAACAAACACATTATGACAGTTTGAACTGTACAACCCAAATACCATACAAATTATATTTTGCTACCCCTTTCCTTCATTAACATTTCTGGTTAAATGAGTTACCTTCTATCGCTTCGGGGGCCACGACGACTGCTGAAACGATCAGGGTATCTACCCCTGCCACCAATCCCTCCTCTTCCTCCACCTCTTGAGCGTAGTCTGGCATGCTCAATGGTAACTCTATACAAAGAAAGTAGTAAAGTAAATAAGGTGCACACATTTGTATCTGTATATCCCCATTAAATTAATAAAGACACTCACCTCTCACTGCAGAGTTCCTTCCCATCCAGCTCATAAACTGCATCATCTGCATCTCTTGGGTCCTCAAATTCCTGAAGGGGAGGTAAAGGAGAACAGATATGTTAAAAACAAAAAAAATGTATACTCTATTTGGTGTTCGGAGCGACATCAAAAGTAGTACTTACCACAAAACCAAATCCTCTCTTTAAGTCTATATCTCTTATTCTGCCATAGCCTTTGAAAAAACGTTCAACATCCTTCTCCCTGGCAGCGGGATTCAGGCGTCCAATGAATACACGACAACCACTCATTGTGTCTATAAAGATGTAAACTGGAAAAAGGAGAAATGTTTTAACAGCGTATTTTTTATACATATACAACTTAAATGGACTGTCTTTTCATGATAAAGTTCATATAAAAAATAAAATCAAAACTGGCTATTATATTCATAATTCATTTCTGAAATTGTTAACACGGACGAACTGCATCATTTAATCCTACTGTGCAGCTCAGCATGGTAATTAATCACAACTCACGAGTACTTGAGGGAGAGAGAGGATCTAACTGCCGGATAACACTGCAACTATTCTGACCACTAGCGACAATGAAACAGCCAATATGTGCAAGTGTGGAATATTGGAAGATGGATTCACTTCAGAAATAAATTACAACCACAAGACTAAATAAAATACAACAAACTTTGATTTTGGTTTAACAAGACTGCGAATTAAAACAAACTTGACATATGAGTGGAGGCAGAATGCAGTATATGAAGACAATGCCTATAAAATGTATAGCTTGGCCACTAGAGGGAATCTGGCACAATAATGTATACACCCATCCGTGTGTGCAATCGCATAACGCCGTTTGGCAAGGTGGACAGCAAACTACTAACGACTATTTAAGGAGAGTGAAAGGTTTCTGGATGATTTTACCAAGTACATAACATACCCATTTACTTTTATGCTGAACAACAATTTACAAGCTCTTTTTTACTGACTAAAATAATTAAAAACCAGTACCTGTATGGGTCAGTCATCTGCAGCACATGACAGTATTTATTGACTATGCCGTGTATCATGCTAGCCAATCAATGACTGCAGTATGTTGCTGAGTATTTGCATTTCATTATGAGGCACGTCACAGTCATGACGACCACGGGGTGACTTCATAAGCCACATGGTGCCTACCCAAGCAGGTACCTTTGTTGAGCAGTTTTTTAAATCGTAACACATATATCAATTTTATAGGATAAAAGGGTATTTTAGGCTCCTGGATATTGCCAGATACAGTATACACACAATACCTAGCAATACCCACAACACCCTTTACATTATATAATGCTACAATAAGAAATATAGGTTAAAGGCACTGTCACCCCAGCATGAAGCCAATTTTAGAGATAATTCAAAGCTAGCTAGAATGGTTTTCTCCACAGAAAATAATTTCTGACACTTTTGCTAACTTGCATCTGCAAGGATCAGAGGCGTTGAACTGCCAGATAATACAACAGGGCTTTCCTTTTGACCATCAAAGACAGATGGTAATCCTAATTAGATGAAGCCAGCAAATATGCACGAGCTATACACCAACAACATGGCCTTGCTCAGTGCCATTTAACTAATCATAGCTAGTTTTGCAGGTGGTTAAAAAGGGCTACTTTGATTCATTGAGAATCCATATAAGCACCAATAGTGCTAAAAAAAATGCACATAAAACGCACTCTATTAAGCGCACCCTAAACAGCACATGATCTCTATAGCACCTAGGACTGATTCTGAATATTTGGGGCAGCACTGAAATGCATTGTTGAAGTCCCAGGCTACGTTCCACATAAATCATTGCTACATTTAAAAAATGTTAAAAAAAATGTTAAGGTCAAGGGAGAATATTCTCATGTTATATAAATTAGAAACTTTTAGATTTAAACACTAGCAATACCTAATTTTAGGAGCAAGTAGTCTTAGAATAGCTACAGCAGAGAAATTAGTCTTCATAACAGTTCTCTGGCAGTTACCACACGAGGAGGCTCCTCGCAAGATGGCGCCGGGAGCTCCTCATAAAATGGCGCCGGGCGGCTTTTACGGAGGCGGAGACTCCTCTGCTTGTTACTATTTCTGCCTACTAATCGCCCGCTCCCCCATTAAATAGATATTAACGGCTGTTATAGCAACCCAGAGCTAAGCTAAATCGTCACAATCACCATTCCAGCATCTATGCCAAACTGCATTATTACGTCATCTGTTTAAGTAAATATATAACATTTAATATAACAATCGTCCCTCTACAAGCAATATCTGTATACTAAACTATAACTGAAACTCCACTGAGGTCCTCCAGCACTTACCTTGTTCCTTCGAAAGCTCGTTCCCAAATGACGCAGCTCCAACTCAGCAGCAGAATAAAATGGTGCGCAGGTGGGCGGGGCCGGCTACTAGTGGTCTCTTCAGATCATGTGATGTGCTTACGTCATGCTTGTTGCTCACAAAGGCCACTTCACGAAATGGCCGCCACAAAGTGCGAGTTGTTAATGGCGGGTGTTCTTGACTGAAATAAAATTAGTTGTGTCATTTCTTTTTAGTATCTGTCTCTCTAATAATAATTTATAAATGTGAAAAAAGGCAATAAAGCATTATCTAGAATGTAGTTTAATAATCAGCGGATTAATGCAGCGAGATTGTGCTTCTTTTGTGGTAAATCCAGTCAGCCATTGAACAGCTAACTATAAATCCTAATTTTATATTCCATTGAGAACATATTGAAACTACTACAGTGATCATTTTTTTTATCTATATGGTATTATCAATAATGGGCAAATGCTTTTCAGAAAGTCTACATGTACCCATTCATTACTGTGTGCATCCATTTTCTTTCCTGGAGGAATGCTAGTTTTTCATTAATCTTGTTGAAAGCACTAGCAGTTTAGTGGCCACATTCCCCGTTATACCTATAGAAGGTTACTGTATGAAGTCTTCTCCTACATCAGGAAGTTGATTATCAGAAACCAAATGTATAGATCCCACAGCAGCATAATTGTGTATAAAATAAAGTCATTTATAGGCTGTATTATTTTGTTTTTCTTACTAAATCTCATTTAAACGGCAGATTAGATTTAATACAAATAAATGTAAAGTTCGACATTTGGAAAGTAAAAATCACCATGCAATTTATATTCTTAATGGAGCAAATCTAGGTGTATCAGATATTTAAAGGGATTTGGGAGTGCTTGTGGACAACCACCTAGGTAGCAGCGCTCAAAGCCAAGCAGCAGCTGCAAAGGCAAATAAAATATTAGCATGTATTAAGAAGGGTATAGAAGGCAGGGAAGCAAATATAATTCTGCCACTATACAAATCTCTAGTACGCCCTCATTTGGAATATAGAGTACAATTTTGGGCACCACTTCATAAAAAGGACATTTTAGAGCTGGAAAAGGTACAGAGAAGGGCAACCAAACTAATAAGGGGAATGGAGGGGCTAAGTTATGAAGACAGACTAACCAAATTATACTTATTTTCTCTTTAAACAAAGGCATCTAAGAGGAGATATAATTACCCTATATAAATATATACAAGGCTTTGTCAAGTGATTTTTTTTGTGCCAAGAGGATTTCAGCTGATAAGAGGACATCTCTGGAGGTTTAAAGTAAAAAGATTCCACCTTAAAGAAAGAAAAGGGTTCTTCACAGTAAGGTTTTTTAAATCTGTGGAATTCTCTATCAAAGGAGGTGGTAACAGCAGATTCGATCGATAACTTTAAAAAGGGATTGGATATATTTTTCAATAAAAAGGGCATTCAGGGATAATTAGAGAATGAGTATTGATCAGGTAGAAATCCAATTGCCAGTATCTGGGGTTAGGAAGGAATTTTCTTTTTGCCCATTTGAGACAATTTCTCTATTTGCCTTCCTCTGGATCAATTAATAATTAATCTGCATATTACAAAGATCAGAGGAGATCTAAACAGCTTGAACTGGATAGACTAAACATTAATCATTGTGTAACTATGTAAAAAAAGAAAGTAGTTGCCTATTTTAATTGGTTGTTCAAAATAGTATATTTTAAATATCTCACCACAGTGCACCTTTAATTGAAAATCTATTAATACTGAGAAACATTCTGGAATAAAATATGACTTTATTACACTATTACATTCTGTTCAGAATAACCGGCAATGGACACAATGTTCTGGGATGGTGCAATTAACAGAAAATTATACTTTTACAGTGCTGACTTTTCTTACATCCTGTGGATGAGAAGGGTAAATAAGAGTATTGATTCCTGAGCGATAACGTGAAAGCTTTCCGCATAACAAATAATTTAAAACAATGTCAGTAAATATACATTAGAATGGGAGGGTGTGGGAGGCGGGATGCTGCTGGAGCTTACCAGTTCCACCTATATGTGCCTAATTAACACAAATGCAATTGAATGCATGCATAATTTAGATATACACAATATCCTTAGTTATTCTTGCTAGGATAGGTCCATGCCTAATTAAAAAAAATACACTTACTTTATATGTGCAATTCATAAAACTCTTTAATTTTATTTTACAATTATTGTGTTTGGCATAATTGCATTCAAGCTTTGGAGAGGGGAAGGATGGAGATGGCAAATTAAATTAAAATTAGCACAAAAAAGGTCATTTTGGACAGTTGTGCAACACCGGGGAATAATATATATTAACAGACAACTTGCATCTTGAGGCTTTCTTCTTGTAATCACTTTGATACAGCGGTGTATTTAGGTTTTATGCTGACCTAGGTACCTTGTGGTGGTGACGGTGCTTGTGTACCCCAATTAAGTATTGTGCCACACCATGTAGGGTCACCCAAGATGAACAGGTCATAGCAGAGAGGTCTGACAAATCTCAATCTACTGGAGAAGGAACTGGCACCCACTCCAGTATGTTTGCCAAGAAAACCTTATGAATGGGCACGACCAGAGATATAATAACAAATGTGCCTGTGTGCTGTGGTCCATAGGTTCACGGAGAGTCGGATATGACTGTACAACTTAACAACAACAAATAGCTTGTTTTTAATTTCTATTTAAAATATACAATCCAAATCTGAAAGATCAGTACTTAATATTCTGTCTTTGCGTAAAAACACAAGGTTGTTTTGATCACAAGCTGTTGTTTTTTTGTGCCAGTGGCCAGCCATTACATCCTGGCAATGAGTCTTTGTACGTCACTAACACATAAGGTGATATAAAAGGTCTGTTGTGTACCTATATTAATAGAATACCCTGGTGATAATTAGCAATGTCTCCATGCTCTTCTGGGTGCTAATAAGCTACATTTGCATAGAGATTGAATTCCGACATCTTATCCCCAGTGAAACCCTGTGGTGGTTTCAATATCAGTTTCAGGTATCAGATTAACTGTTTGCTGCAAAAGAAAAAACAATCTTCTCTAGCCTGATGAATATCAGCTTGACTGGTCCTATCAGAATTAAAATTAACACCTGTGTGGTATATATAATAAAAAAAATAGATTTACAGTAACCAGCTAGTGTTCAATACAAGATTGCAGACGGGAGATGAGAAAACAACAGTTACACCATTTATATATCTGTTCTAATAGCTTTAGATGTGGCCAAGACAGACACAATTAGCTAGTGTTAAAGTTATTTATTACAATGAGATTTAGAGATATACATGCACACTGATCTGTATGCCATGGATGTGCTGCAACAAAGACACATTACTGGCTTCTCTCTTTGTCCTGATCTGTGAGAAAGAAAATGGAGCTGGCTAGAGCTGAAATCGGAGGAGTTACCATTATTAGGACATGGTTACTTCAACAGGAAGTTGATTTCATCTTGTTGTTGTTCGGTCCTTCAGTCATATCTGATTCTCGGTGACCATATGTACGCAGCACCCACGCACATCGGTCTGTCATTTTGGTCGTGCTCATCCTTCTGGTTTTCTTGGCAAAGGTACTGGAGTGAGTTGTCAGTTCCTTCTCTAGTAGACCACAATTTGTTTGACCCTCTGCTATCACCTGCCCGGCACGCCGGCTATAGGGCGCGTTGGCAATAGGCGCCGACGTGAGCGCGGCAATAAATGAGGAAGCCGGTTAATGCGGGCAGGAATACAGCACGCACGCCACAAGTGCACGAGCCCCACAACAAAAGCTGATCCCTTTACCATTTAGCCTACAACTGGCCCACACTCCACGGTCCAAAAATAGATAATTGTATTATATTATTTAGAAGATAGATATAGAAAACAGATGTATTTTACTTTTCAAAGAGTGGTAGACATTTATGCAGCTTGGATAAAAAGTAAGTCCTTTAAATGCCCTATACAACTAGAGAGACCATGCATGAGAAACCATGCACAGCACAGATGGCTGTGCCATGGGACAAAGCAGGGAACATGGTGCTAGCTATGAGAATTTCTCAAGAGACTGTCAGTGCTAAACATTATACCCAAATTATATTACCATATATGTATAACTTAACACATAATATTATTTAGTAATAACCCTAGCTGCTATTTTAATATGGTGCCATATTTAAATGAACTTGCTGGGAGGCACAATGGTGGAGCACACAATAGTCTAAAGATGTAAATTGGAGACAGGAGACACAGGTTTTGGGTGGGGGAAGATCAGACATAGGACAGAGGGAGAATTTGTCATAGGAGAGAATGTTTTAATTTGTGTCCGACTCTCTGTGACCCTATAGACCACTACACGCCAGGCACATTTATCTATTATTATTATTACTTTTATTTGTAACGCGCCAACATATTCCGTAGCGCTATACAGAGGAAAAGAACAAGGAAAAATATACATTTTAACAAACTGCAAAAAATGGAGGGCCCTGTTTTGAGCTTAGAATCTTTGTAGAAAGTGTTTTTTCCCAAAGCACCCTACAAGATTGCAAACTCTCTACTTACAATCTAAAGGGGATGGAAGAGGCAGATAAGAAATAGCAAAGGTCAGGAAGATAGTGAAGTTTCATTAGGTAGGAGGGTATGCAAAGTTAGAATGTGTTTTCATATAGAAGGAAAAGGAAAGCATCTGAGAAAGTAATTTGGTAAGTGATCCTAGTATGAAATATCTTATCTGACCCTAGTGGTCAGATAGTATAATCTATGTCTGGCTGTGATTATCCATAAGGTTTTCATGGCAAAGATGAAGGACAGCATTGCCAGATCCTTCTTCAGTTGATTTGTCTGACCTCTCTACTATGACCTGCCAATTTTGGATGACTCTACATGGTATAGCTCACAGCTTCATTGAGGGAAACAAGCCCCTTCACCACGACAAAGGTAGCGACCCAGAATGGGAGGAGACAAGAAAAGGGTGGAAACAGACATCTTAATGCTTAGATGATTTGTTTTTGTGGTTAGGGATTGCAAGAACCAGGCTACATATTATCAGGGCTTACTATGTTCATTAACAATTATATTTATATATATTCTGAAAATCATCAACCATGCGCCTTGAGCCTCTAACAATCATTATATTAGAAACAGAACATTAAAGGACAACTGCAGTTAAAAAAAAAAAAATGTTTTCCAAGTATGTACCAACCTAATAATATTACCACTTATGTAAACAAAAGGCATCAAACTATTTTGGGAAAAATCTGAAGACTCAGTACAGGAAACCATTCTGTGTTTGCTACATCAAATCCTAAGAGCAGGATCATGAGGGTGTTTGTATTGCTTGTCGGTGGAGAGAACGGTGGGGAAGGAGGGAGCAGAGAGCCATTGTAAAGATAATTGGATAATATTGAAATAGATACAACGCCTATTCCCTCTCACTGACCTAGAAGCAGATATATTGCATCATTCACTGCAAAAATATCTCTATAAAAATGCAAAAGCACGTTTCACAAACACACCTTCCACATTAAAAATAAGACGTATGACCCCTTTCCTGCTTAATTATGCTCAGATTTAAAATTTTCACACAAATATGTTTTTTTCATTGGGGCCCTTTAAAGTGAATAAATCCTGGGAAATCCTGTGTTGTTGTATCATTTGTATGCAAATAAGCAGTTCACACATATTAATTAGCTATTTTGATATGCTTATTTGGGATTGGAGTCTGCTTGTCTGTTTGTGTGGTGGCCAGATACTGACGCTGAATATTATCTGACAGACCCCTCTCCCACCCATGTCATGCATGCTAGGCCATACATTATCATACTGAGCTGCACATTAACATACAGGACCTGCAAAATGAATGCTAAATGTAGAGAAAAACAGCTAGTACATTAAAGTTTAAATGTTCTTATGTTCTTTAAGATGAAATCCCCCTTTTGGATCGCTACCTTGTCTTGCTGAAGGGGCGTTTGTACTTCAATGAAGCTGTGAGCTATACCATGTAGGGTCACCCATGATGGTCAGGTGGGTAGCAAGTCTTTAGCGAGCTCCACATCAGAGCACCAACAAATGCTCACGCCCACAACTGCACGTCCGACAACAGCGCGTGCCCTACAACTGCGCGCCGCCCGCATACTGAGGGTCCTGCAGGGGGGACAGAGATGTGGGAGGTGGTGAGACTGGGACCGGCTTGAAGGAGGAACCGAACGGAGGCCGAGAGCTTCAGGTGCCAGGACCCCAAGACAGGACCCACACCTGGGACCCCCAGACCCACACCCAGGACCCCAAGCCCTCCTCAGCCTAGGTGTCATTGCCACCTCCTATCCCCCTCCACCATGGGTACCAGGAACCCCAGCCCATTCACGCCAGGGTACCAGGACCCGAGCCTGTCCCATAGGAGCTGATTCCCTGCTCCCCATAGTATCCCTTTATGTGTCACCATGAGCATGACCACCCCCAGGGCATGCAAGGACCACCCGCCGGCGGGGAACCACGCAGGGCAGCAGGGCGGCCAGGAGCTGGAGGGAGCGATAGGGCAACTGTGTAAGAGTGGGCAAGTGAGTCTGGGGGGCAAGGCTGCATTCGGGAAGAGTGGGGGCCACTTGTAGGCTAGGGGGTAAAGGGATCAGCATTTGTGGCGTGCACGCTATATTCCTGTGCACATTGACTGGCTTCCACATTTGTCGCTGCGCTTATTTCGGTGCCTGTTGCCAACGCTCTCTATAGTCAGCGGGCCGCGAAGTAGAATATCTAATTCACTTCTATATATACAGTTTAGACACACCACCTCGAGGCAGCTCCCTTTCCTGCTCTCCCTAGTTGTTTATACAGCCAGCAAAATGTAACAACTATATGTGTATATCCTTTGTACAGACTTTGCAAACTGCCCCCCAAAAAGACCTTTGGAATGCAAATTCTTTAGTGATAGATTAGCGTTGCTAGATTACAAGAATTAAACAAATTGCACAAAATGAAACTATAAAATGAAAATTTGCAGATGTCTAGTATTTTTTTTAAAACCATTATATATATATTTTGGAAAAACGTATTCATAATATAGCGACGAGCTTTAGAGAGAAGATCCTCTCTTTATCAAGTCAAAAAGCAAAACTTGATAAAGAGAGGATCTTCTCTCGAAAGCTCGTCGCTTATATGTATCCGAACTATATATATACATATATATATACATATCTATCTATCTATCTATCTATCTATCTATCTATCTATCTATCTATCTATCTATCTATATGTGTGTATGTATATATATATATATATATATATATAAATATATATATATAATTTCCACAAAAACAGACTTCCATTTTATAGTTTATAGTATATATATGAACATGCACACAATATAAGGGAGGGCAGCTGCCTCATCGCCCCAGTATATGGGCCACCCCTTTTTATGACCACATTGGTCCTTCAAAGTAGTCCTAGATCCTTTAATGCCAAAATCAGATTATTTATGCACAGAGTGTCACCCTCCCCCAGAGGAAGCCACCATATGTCACACACTCACAGTCACACACTGTCAGGCTCTCTTTCTGTGCAGAATTTAATGTCAAATGTAAACAAAATGGCAATGCTATCCACAGCCACAATGGATAAAGAATAAATGAAGGCCGAAGCCTGTGCTTGATTATTAACTGCAACCCCTACCGTGCCGGCATTCACGGCTGTTTTCCATTTCACTCCTATCATGTGTTGTGTTAACTGAACAAACAGGCTTTTTAGGAGTCCAATAAAAGGTACAACTGTACAAGGTGGCCATGCTTTTTCTAAATAGGCTTTATAATGATGTATATTGCTGTAAAATATGTAGAATTAATTAATAAAGCACCAGAAATCCTTTGCAAATTGGCCCACTCTTTCTTTTATTTTATTCACATTACGGGGCAGGTAACCAAACATTTCTACCTCAATAAAATGTACAAGGAGGAAATGAGCCCATCTTTTCTACATTATAAGCTTTTACAGCAGTTACAGAGATAGTGTACGCACTTTTCATGTTAAATATATTGTTTTAGTTCACCATTAAAAATACAAGTGCAAACAGCAGCAGCAAAAACACTGTTCATCTCATTAATGGCTGCTTCTATGCACCTCCCCAATTCCCTCTAATTCTGAGCACTATTAAAAAGAAGAACAAAAAAATTCAACATTAATTAACATTAAATAGGCACATTTAGTAACCTGGGTCATGCTCTGTAGACTAAAAGGACTATAGCTACAATCCCATAACCCCAACATCTGAGCATGCTCCAGGTTATCAAATCTACCTAATTAATGCTATCTCACTTGAAATGTTTCTTCTTCTTTTCAGTAGGGCTCACAACAAAAAGGGAGGTGGGGAGGGGTACAGCAGTGGCCATTAATTAGGTATACTGTGCTATTAAATTACATTTTCTAGGTAAAGCTGGGACATGTGCTCACCATATCATGGAAGCCACATTGGCTATGGTGTTGGGAGAAGTAAATGAAAGGGAAAAGCATATCAAGGCAAGTTAGAATATTAAACTAGATGATCCTACATCCACACAGAAAAAAAAAATGAAGTATAACGTTGTCCTGGTACCTGTTTGCATATTTCATGAAGACTCAACTGATTCAATGGCTGCCCAGGTATCAGTAACATGGAGGTATCTATTTTCTGTAAAACTATACTCTGCAGATTAACATCGTTGACGTCTGTCACACGACCACCAAATAAAAGCTTTTACGAGACCGTACTAGACTGTGATCCTCCATTGTGCACAGGACGTAGCGATGGCTTACATAGCTAAATCGTTCTATGACCTACATGCCACAAATGTAGATGGAGAGAAGGTAGATTTTAATATTTTTAGGGGACGGGTGGTTTTGATAGAGAATGTGGCTTCCCTTTGAGACACCACTGTCAGGGATTATACCCAGATTAATGCGCTGCAGGCCAAGTATCCACGACGGTTTGTGGCCCTGGGGTTCCCTTGCAATCAATTTGGCTACCAAGTAAGTGATTTTTACTATTTTTTATTTATACATTTACATATGTTTTATAATATATTTATTTAAAAAGTATCATAGAGGTACAAGTAATGTATGAGCCATATATACATATACATACGATAGAGGAAGAGTTGTGGGCCGTGTTTGTGGTAGTTTACTATATGATAGGTGGTTGGGGTGGTAATGTCAAAAGGTTACAGGACGGCTTGGTGGTCTGATCACTATTGGAAAGAGAGACAACTACACATCGGTCTACTAAAGTTAGTGGCTAGTGTGTGTGGCTTGTTTAATATCTATTTATTCACATTGTATACCTTTTTGTTTATCCAAAGTGCTTGCAACTGTTAGAGAGTTTATGACAACATTGGGTGAAGGGTTAAACAGCCACCTTCCATGAAGCATTTAGGAGATCATGTTTTAAATATTCTAAAAGTTATTTTTGTTTTAAAAATACGTGTTCTATAGTGTAGAAAAGACACATTAAAGTAAGATATTCTGGGATTGTTTTCTGTTCCTCTGGCCAGATGAGCAATTCATGTTATTGGTGTGTAGAATGGTTTTATTCTCATTTGTTTAAAGCAAATAAGATAAGAAAATACAAATACCAGACACTCTATGAGTTCTTGTTCATGCTTCCACTCAATGCACTGGTAAAAAAAGGTAGATCAAACACATTGATATTTTTTATTTGATTCTGTCATGTTTTAATGTTAATTTTATTAAATTACCATAATAAAAAAAATGTAAAAATTTAGTAATAATCTAATTAAAGAGAGGCTCATACATCCTGGTGAGTTCAAGTTTGGCAAAATTTACCCTGATCCAGCTTCCCCAACCTAGAAACAATGGGATGTATCTATCTATCTATCTATCTATCTATCTATCTATCTATCTGTCTATCTATCTATCTATCTATCTGTATGTATGTCTATCTATCATCTATCAGTATATCTATCTATCTATCTATCTATCTATCTATCTATCTATCTATCTATCTATCTATCTATCTATCTGTCTATCTGTCTATCTGTCTGTCTATCTATCTATATATCTATCTATCTGTCTATCTATCTATCTATCTATCTATCTATCTATCTATCTATCTATCTATCTATCTATCTGTCTATCTATCTATCTCTATCTTTCTATCTATCTATCTATCTATCTATCTATCTATCTATCTATCTATCTATCTATCTATCTATCTATCTATGTTACGGTGGTGAATCAGATTTAATCCTGTTGTTTGAGCACTACAGAGACTGTTTAATGCCCTTTCAACTCTTTTCCTTATCAAAGCATGGACCAATAGATCAGTCATCTTCAAAAATGCATAAAAACAAAACAAGTATAGTTATTTCTTTATTTGCTTTGAAAATGTGTATTGGAGATATGATCTTCCTTCTAACATGCTAATATATTTATATCTGTATATATATACAGTATATATATATATATATATATATATATATATATATATATGAGTATGTATTTATGTGTGTATATATATATATATATATATATATATATATATATATATATATATATATGAGTGTATGTATTTATGGATATATATACCTTGTTTTTCTTGCAACAAGAGGGATTTAGCATGCTATGTTTGCATTTGTTATTTCATATAATTGCACTGCAGCAAACATGACCTGACAAGCCAGGAAACTCTAATATATATTCATTCTTTCTGTGATTGGATGGCAGGGAGCTGAGGCAATACATTATTTACCTTACAGCGAACAGTACACCCCTAAGGCATTGACGGTGACTCAAATTGATTCTGTAGCCTGAAAGTAAATTATGCTGAATTAATTTGAAAAATCTTCTTTATTTAAAGGGCAACTGAAAATATAAATGTATTCTCTTTATTCTAATATTCCACTGTAACACAAAGTATATTAAACTGGAGTCTACATAAAAATAGAAAAAAATTGCAATATTAATCCAAATAGAAAACTTCTGGATCTCTACCTTGTCGTGGTGAAGGGGCTTGTGTACTTTAATGAAGATGTGAACTATACCATGTTTGGTCACCCAAGATAGACTGGTCATATTAGAGAGGTCAGACAAATCGCGGTCCACTGAAGAAGGAACTGGCACCCAATCCAGTATCTTTGCCATGAAAACCATATGGATGAGCACAACTAGAAATGCAGACAGATGTGCCTGGCATGCTGTCTATATGGTCAACGAGAGTCGGACACGACTGAAGGACTGAACAAAAACAATAACTGTGAGGCAAGGGTTTCAAATGGCAAGAGACAGCCATATGCTGGTTGTGGGGGAGAAAATAACAGGGCCAGATGCTGTATAGATTCGGAGAATTACAATGGGCCTTTTCATTTTGACTTATTGCCCTAAATACACAGCATACATTTTCTACTGTCTTATAGCAAGCATCCTTCAGGAAAGATGTTTTTTACATTAGTGAGTTGCATGTCCATGTACATAAGCATCATGGCTGATTAGGTTACACCAAGCATGGTAGGGAAGGCCTGTAAGCCTGAATTTGCCATAATCAATTTCATGGGTGTGCCAACATGATCTTTAGCCAATAGAAAGCAGAAGTATATCTCCTCATCATGGCTTCTAAAATACTAATGGGAAATGACATAGCAGGCCTGTCCACTTATCATTGTCATGCATCATTATTTTTGATTAAATGATACCTCATTTGTTTTGAAATACTTATTTGAATGTCAAGAGGAATGGAAATAAGAAAAAAAGAGAGCTAAGGGAAATCAATAGTGTAGTAAATTACACAATTTTGTTAAGCAGTAAATAAAATAACACTTATAAAAAAAGGCACACAAAAGAGAGAGATTCCTACATGTTTCATTCAGACAGGACTTCCTCAGGAATTTATTTATTTGTTTGTTATTATATGAATGTCACAGGACATACAATACCAAACAAGATGAGATATTGACTATTGAAACCATTTGCAATAACAATCACGGTGGCCCAAAATCACTTTTTTGTACAAATAAGCAGTTAATACCATTTGACAATTAAATCTGCTTTCGATTAACCTGGACATGATGGCATTATAATTGCGAGATAATATTACACTGTTTATTGTGTGAATTCAAATCAAACTAATCCCATGCTTGTCTAGATATTCATTAATTATTTATATGTTTCTGCATTATTCATCATGGTGCTCTTACAGTTCCAGGGCTGCCATTTACATGAATTTAATGGAGGTAGCGATTTTAATACTTAATCAAAAGTTCAATGATAACTGAGCGCGACCAAATAATCAAAACTGCACAAACACATTCACTTGTTCTTGGTAGTCAGCAGATGGTAAAACACTGACCAGTGCTGTTACAGATTAACTCTTCTGGAGAGATTTGTGTTTATACTGTTTAATAATGAAAAAAAAGCTCAGAGAATAAATTACTTTACAATGTATGAGAAGCTTCACTACATATGTAAAAAGCATTCCATTACTAAAACACAATGGATAACAAATATCAAATATATATATTATAAGAAATTACCTAAACAGTTCACTACATGCCAAGATAGGAGACAAACTCTCCATTTTGCCTCATATTGTTTCTCTGATCTTCTCTCCACTGTCCAGTGGCGCATCTCTGCCTGGGCCAACAATATATTTTCAAGAGCTGCAAGCTGCGAGTGCAACATTTGTACCTGGCACACATGACCACACAAACACTTCTATACTTATAGTGTAATAATCTGAGGATAGGGATATAGGCCTCCATCCCATGGCTCCCATGAGGAAAAAAAAAAACGGGCTTCCATTCCATGGCTCCTATAAGAAAAGAACCAAGGCCTCCATTCCATGGCTCCCATAAGAAAAGAACCGAGGCCTCCATTCAATGGCTCCCATAAGAAAAGAACCAAGGCCTCCATTCCATGGCTCCCATAAGAAAAGAACCAAGGCCTCCATTCCATGGCTCCCATAAGAAAAGAACCAAGGCCTCCATTCCATAGATCCCATAAGAAAAGAACCGAGGCCTCCATTCTATGGCTCCCATAAGAAAAGAACTGAGGCCTCCATTCCATGGCTCCCATAAGAAAAAAAAATAAGACCTCCATTCCATAGCTCTGATAAGGAATGAACTAAGTTCTCCATTCCATTGCTCCTGTAAGAAAGGAACCCAGGCATCAATTCCATGGTTTCCATAAGAAAAATAAAAACAAACCTTCATTCCATGGCTCCCATGAGAAAAGAACCAAGGCCTCCAATTCATGGTTCGCATAACAAAAGGACTGAGTCCTCCATTCCATATCTGCCATAAGAACATAGAGAAGACCGCCATGGCTCTCATAAGAAAAAAATAAAGGCTTCCATTCCATGGCTCCCATAAAAAAAGAACCAAGGCATCCATTCCATGGCTCCCATAAGAAAATAACAGAAGCCAACATCCCATGGCTCCCATAAGAAAGATGCCAGGTCTCCATTAAATGGGTCCTATATGAAAAAAACAAGACCTCCATTCAATGGCTTCCATAAGAAAAGAACCAAGGCCTACATTCCATGGCTCCCATAAGAAAAGAATCAAGGCCTCCATTCCATGGCTTCCATAGGAAAAGAACTAAGGCCTCCATTCCATGGCTCCCATAAGAAAAGAATCAAGGCCTCCATTCCATGGCTCTCATAAGAAAAGAATCAAGGCCTCCATTCCATGGCTCCCATAAGAAAAGAAACAAGGCCTCCATTCCATGGCTACCATAAGAAAAAAATCAAGGCCTCCATTCCATGGCTACCATAAGAAAATAATCAAGGCCTCCATTCCATGGCTACCATAAGAAAATAATCAAGGCCTCCATTCCATGGCTACCATAAGAAAAGAATCAAGGCCTCCATTCCATGGCTTCCATAAGAAAAGAACCAAGGCCTCCATTCCATGGCTCCCATAAGAAAAGAATCAAGGCCTCCATTCCATGGCTCTCATAAGAAAATAATCAAGGCCTCCATTCCATGGCTCCCATAAGAAAATAATCAAGGCCTCCATTCCATGGCTCTCATAAGAAAAGAATCAAGGCCTCCATTCCATGGCTTCCATAAGAAAAGAATCAAGGCCTCCATTCCATGGCTACCATAAGAAAAGAGCCTCCATTCCATGGTTCCAATAAAATTCACTGGTTTAAGCTGAATTATTTTATAAATTACAGATAATCGATGAGTGGCCAGTTATGTAGAAAAAATACATTACAGTTAGATGGAGGTGGAGGAAATTGTTGATATAGAGATGCTGAAAGCCATGAGAATCTATTGTACATTCACACTGCTCTAATCTATTACCATCCTACTGTACACTAACTAACCAATGAAATACAGGCAGCAGGCTTAAAGGGATATGGTAGGATTCTTGATTTTACTAGGTAAATAATATACCTGTGTAACTATTTACATTTATGTACTTTATATTACCAAGAAGTGCTAAAAAAAAAACTCAGCAGTATTCTGAAACATGCTGCTGAGACGTAGTCCCTGATAGGCTAGGACACTACACTGCACATCCAGGCCTACCGAGCTTATAAGCACTTGTTAAATAAATAGGTATATTATGTTCCTAATGAAATCCAGGAACCTTCCATAAAATATTAACATGTTTGTGGAGTTTGAGTAAGTAACAAATAACAATGTTAGCAGACAGAAACATAAAGGCATTTTAGAGAAATGCTGTTTTTAGATGGCAGGTTATCCTATGGAGCCTTACTCTCCCACTCATTTTTGTTCTCGAGAGGGTTTGTTACTTGTAAGTTAATGCAGATTGTATCTCTGTCTACTGTTTCTACAATTCAACCCTAGTTATTTAGCCCTGGTTTTTAATTTGTGTTTCTGGTTTTCTTGGCATAGATACTGGAGTAGGTTGTCCATACCATGAGAAGGTAGGATTCCCTAGAGAAGACTCTATCCAAAGCCTCAGCTCCCAAGGCAGCAGAATTGGGGGCCATCTTGCCCCAGAGTGACACAACTGCAGCCTTCACCTCAGTGGAGTCATGGTTAGACGATGGTTGGGTTGATATTGACTTCAAGTGGAACCCAACCTTGGTCAGTAGATAAATTTAAAGCTGTTCATACTTTTTAACTGGACCATTGCAGTGACCATTTTTATCTCCATAAGATATGTGTCTATAAACAAAAAATGGCACATTTATTCCTAATACTTATAAATTATCATTTATTTTAATATAAAAAATATTCTGCCTTACTATCATTATATATTTGGATTATTTAATTAAAATAGTAATTAATAATAAATATAATTTATTTTGTTTGAATTAGCATCCGGACAAATGAAACTAAATAGCGTGGAGATATATTTAGTTACTATTTTTATATAGTCCATTTGGAATTCCAATGAAAGAAATGCATTTTATTCCTTCTGTGCACTGAATAGGTGCGAGGTGTGGGACTGGCTAGTCTCTAATACTATGAATGCTGTTGGTACCAGGTGGTTAGAGGCTGAAATAGGACTATAAACTGCTAGAGAAGGGCAAATAAACAGAAAGACAACTGGCCAAAACTACCCCAGGGTGATAAACAAATCCAGATGACTCACACCTGTCTACAAAAAATATATTGACAAGCCAGGAATGTGCTTGCTGTGCTGTATATGTATGTAGAGAGACAGGTTAGGTGCGACTTTTCTGCAGTGTGTGTATATATAAGGACAGGAAGGTTTCTGTTTTGTGGTATATGTGTTTGCTGTATATGTGTCTGTTCTGCAGTATATGTATATAAAGAGAGATCATCAGTGTGTCTGTTCTGCAATATATGTAAATAAAGGGTGAGGCCACCAGTGTGTCTTTTCTGTAGTATATGTATATAAAGGGAGATGCCAGCAGTGTGTCTGTTCTGCAGTATATGTATATAAAGAGAGAGCACCAGTGTGTCTGTTCTGCAGTATATGTATATAAAGAGAGAGCACCAGTGTGTCTGTTCTGCAGTATATGTATATAAAGAGAGAGCACCAGTGTATCTGTTCTGCAGTATATGTATATAAAGGGAGAGGCCAGCAGTGTGTCTGTTCTGCAGTATATGCAAATAAAGGGAGTGGTCACCAGTGTGTCTGTTCTGCAGTATATGCAGATAAAGGGAGAGGCCAGCAATGTGTCTGTTCTGTAGTATATGTATATAAAGAGAGAGCACCAGTGTGTCTGTTCTGCAGTATATGTATATAAAGGGAGAGGTCACCAGTGTGTCTGTTCTGCAGTATAAGTATATAAAGAGAGAGCACCAGTGTATCTGTTCTGCAGTATATGTATATAAAGGGAGAGGCCAGCAATGTGTCTGTTCTGCAGTATATGTATATAAAGGGAGAGGCCAGCAGTGTGTCTGTTCTGCAGTATATGCAAATAAAGGGAGAGGTCACCAGTGTGTCTGTTCTGCAGTATATGCAAATAAAGGGAGAGGTCACCAGTGTGTCTGTTCTGCAGTATATGTATATAAAGAGAGAGTCCTGCAGTGTGTCTGTTCTGCAGTATATGTATATAAAGAGAGTCCTGCAGTGTGTCTGTTCTGCAGTATATGTATATAAAGAGAGAGTCCTGCAGTGTGTCTGTTCTGCAGTATATGTATATAAAGAGAGAGTCCTGCAGTGTGTCTGTTCTTGAGTCTATATATATATAAAGAGAAAACGCAAATGTGAGCCGATAGTGGCTATTGAACAATGGTGGGCAACAGGCGTATGTGGCCCTCAAACACTTCCCATGTTGTTCATGTCCAGTTCTCTGGCCGGGGACAGCGTGTCCCTCTTCAACACTGTTCAATTAACAAGAGATGCCCATCCTTAGTGGATGGGTCTAAGAGGCTGATGGACAGGGAAAATTTGCAAACTTCAATATAAGTTTACTGCAGGGAAATAATTATTTAAGTAACACTCAACAGATAAACTACTTAATATTTCCTAAAGATTTAAATTACACCATATTTTGTCACTTTAGCTTTCTAGAAACTCAAGGTCCCAGTGAGAAATTGTACCAAACAATTCTTCTTCATAGGATTCGAGCTATATGATTACTAGCCTTTGAAAAAGCCGCTTATACGCGACGACGAAATGGCCGTCAGGCTAATATTGATATCCCTGATGTAGTGCATGAGTTAATATTATCCTGTGCTAGAGGCAAACATTAATTGGTGCTCAAAATAACTTGATTTATACTAGGACAATGGACATTCCCATTTCTTTAGAAGAGCATATTGCTGCACTTCAGGAAGTAATCACTGTTTATTTTAATTCACTCTAAGCAATAGATTACAACTATAGGGTGTATGAGGAAAGAAATTGGAAATTATGAGGAAAAAAATATGGCACTTATGAGTATGGATACTCTGGTGATTTGTGAAAAAAACATTGCATTTATAAGTGTGAATACTTTGGTGATTTTGAGGGAATCTCTTCCTTATGCAACATAGGTATTCTTATCTCTTTTTCTCATTATAGGGCTATCTTATCTGACCACTAGGGGCAGATAACATATTACATATTAGAGTCAGTCACCTCAAATGACTCTCTATGAGATACCTTCCCTCTACCAGTAAAAGAAAACCCTTTGCAAGTTTACACAACTTCCCACCTAAGCAAACTTTCACCTCCTTCCTGACCTTGCTATTCCTTATATTTTTACCCCAGGTTTCTGCCTCTTCCATCCCCTTTAGATTGTAAGTAGCAAGTTTCCTATCTAGTATGGTGCTTTGGGAAAAAGCACTTTCTACAAAGATTCTAAGCTCAAAACAGGGCCCTCCATTTTCTTCAGATGTTAATATTGTATTTTTCCCCGATCTCATCCCCTGTACAGCGCTACGGAATATGTTGGCGCGTTACAAATAAAAGTTAATAATAATAATAATAATAATAAAATATAAGGATTCTAGCCAGATCTAAGGCATCAATCTAGATTGAGCCTTCCAGATAGGAGGTATCCCATTGGGGATCACAGGACTATTTTTACCTATACTCTTTACCCTTTGTTGTTTATGGACCTTTTTATTTTTGAGGCGTTTTTACATTAATAACGGTTTCCAAATGTTCAATATATTTTGTTAAGAGGGGTTTTAGGCACTAGAAAAATCTTAAGCTAAGGCCCTTATTTAAGAATAGAATTTCTCAATGAAATAACAAATAATATATTAATATTAATGCTATAATATTAATAACATACTATAGAAACAATAATATATATTTTATCCTTTTTTTATTTTTAGGAAAACTGTAAAAATGAAGAAATTCTTAACTCCCTCAAGTATGTCCGGCCCGGGAATGGCTTTGAACCTGGTTTCACCTTGTTTCAGAAATGTGAAGTTAATGGAAAAGGCACGCACCCCGTCTTCGCTTACCTGAAGGACAAACTCCCGGCCCCTGACGATGACCCTGCTCTGCTCATGAGTGACCCCAGATACATCGTGTGGAGTCCAGTTCACCGATCTGACCTGTCCTGGAACTTTGAGAAGTTTCTGATCGGACCTGAAGGAGAACCTTTTAAACGCTACAGCAAAAATTTCCAAACGATCAACATCGAACCTGATATCCAGAGACTGCTGAAACTTGCCAAATAATTGCTTGGGTCAAGTCATTACCACCTAGTCCGACTTGTATCAATATGACAACATCTGTATTGTATCACCAATGAACACTTCCTTCAGATCTCTAATCACATTTTCTACAGACCAAAACCTATAAATCTAGGACCAATGTTCTTTCTATCTCGCATTCATAAGCATCCAAGGTGGTTTTGTACCCGATATATCTTCAGAGCCACCACTGATACAATCATATGACCCTTAAACATAAATCAAGTCGTTTTTTTTACGTTATGAACAGCTGGTACTAGCCATTTGTTTCTAAAGTAAACCATTCCTGAATTCTCAGGATTGTGTGAGCTATATTAATATGCAATTACAGTAATTGCTTTTCTGTGCTAGTTAGTATCACAGTCTTCTTGCCTGTCTCTGTGGTGGCCAATACAATACCCCCCAATGTTACCATGGAGTTAGATCCCCTCCCACATCCATATCAAACCACATATTAGCATACAGGCGAGCAAAAATCTTTCTGAATAACTCAGGGATTATTTACTGTTTAAACAAATGACTAATACAATGTGTAGACAGTTTCCCATGCTATTTAAGAAGAAATTAACTTTCTGTTGGGGAGACAGCTTCCCTTGAAATGGCCAGTACAGGGTGGGATAAGCTTCACATGTTTGTGTACAACACACTAATAACATGAGCCTCTGTGTAAGCCATTGACATAAAAGGCAAATATTAATTTTGGAAGTCTCTGCTAATGGATGGAAGCTGCCATGACCGTGATACTTCATTTTCATGGGATGGGTACAGAGCAGGACAAGTTTATTTACTTCTACTGAGTATATGCTGGGGAAGGATGTCAAATGGCAAATCTTATCTGAATCAACACCCTCCATCCTATGTTGAATGGCTAAAAATAATAAAAAATTAGCAGAATTAGCTACAAAAAAATGTAAAACAAATGGGATAGTTTAATGTATATCTTGGTTTATTGCTCTTGGAAAGAACCTTAAGGGGAAAGGAGCTGCTTTGGGAGGTTGTCCTGGTTGCTATTTAGAGGGCCAGAAGCTAGGGAAGAGGGTCTTGAGGGGAAGGGAGCTGCTTTGGGAAGGGTCCTGGGGAGGGGGGGGGGGGGGTCTTAAAAGGGGCCAGTGACTGGTGGAGGGGGTGTTAAGGGAAAGGGAGATGCTTTGTGAAAGGTCCTGAGGAATATTAAGAGGGGCCAGTGGCTGGGGGAGGGTTTTTTGAGGGAAAGGGTGCTGCTATAGGAAGGGTCCTGAGCAATATTAAGAGGGGCCAGTGGCTGGGGGCTTTATGGGGAAGGGAGCTGTTTTGGGGTGACAATGTATTTTTTAGGAACTACAGGCGTGTACATTTTGTATACATAAGTGAATGTATATGAACCTATATATCACAAATACTGAGGACAGGCCGTGTTCAGATGTTAGACTTGTACTTGATGACTGTATCCTTTTAAAGCTACGGAAGGATGCAAGAATGTTGTATCAGGGCTGTGTCTGGACACTTAGACCATGCTTCAAGTCAAATAAAGTATCAGATTATACCGTGTCTCTTTTTATTTAAGTAAGGAAGCCAGTCTCTGCAGAATTGTGCTAAAAGATTGATTATAATAAATGTAGTCATTTATATGGTTTGTTGCAGGAAATCAACAAGTAAAAATGTTCATATTAGCAGCTACCCCTGTGGTTATATGTCTGTCTGGGGGTTCTCCTGTCTCTTTAAATGAACAACTGTACCATACAGACACACTTGGTATAATCCAACACAGCCGGCTCTTGATTAATGAACAACATAAACCTTCGTACTGTGTACCTGGGGTCACAACACAAACTGGATGAACCCGTTTATAAAATGTGCAAATTACTGGGGAATCATTCAGTTGTCCTTTAATGTTTTATCGGCAACACAAAGCCTTTCATATGCAGAAGGATCACCTAAGGCTAAAGGGCAACGTCTGCTGTAGATCTACTGGTTCTGGCACTAACGACCGTTTTCTTAATGAGACTCTCAGACTCATTAAATTCGAGCCCAGTAACTCCAAGTGAGCCTCCCGTGGCCTACGTGCTCAAGATTTGCCCTACTTACGTTGCTATTAAATTGGAAGGGGCTGCGTGCAACGAGCGAGAGACACAAAAACGTAATGCGTACTGTCGCACATTGGGTGTGCGGCAGTGCTAATATCAAATAAGCTAGTGTTAGCATTAGCCAATGTTTCTCTTTATGGAATCAGTGAAAACATCTAAAAATACAAGAAACAGTGTATTAAAGAAAATAATAATGTTTTTAAAATGTGGCCCACTTTCACCAGCACATTGCCTAAACTAATTTAAGTGTCGTTTACCTGTTTCAAATACATATATATATAGGTTGTAAAAAAATGTTTTGCGCTTGCTCCCCTGGTCAGAATACCCAAGACCACTTCCCATTACAGCTCCCCTTCCTATAACAGCCACCATAAAGACCATTTCCATATCTGCTCCCTTTCCTTCCTGCCTGTGCAAACTCCTCTGCCTGCAGCACTAATTCACTGAGTGGGCCTCCGGAAGACCCCTTCCCATAACAACACCATTCCCCAAGAGCCTTTCCCAAGAGCCTTTCCCATCCCCCCAAGACCCCTGTCTATATATATATATATATATATATATATATATATATATATATATATATATATATATATATACATTTCAGTTAGAATGACGACCTTTCGAGAGTTCTTTACCAAGTAAGAAGCAATAGGTATACACACAATATATATAGCAATTATTTCACATATGGTGGGCTAAGAGTGATAGAAGGCCTCCACCGTACAGAGGACAATAGTACAATTAAGGAATATTACATTAGTGATTCCATTTGTCTAAAAAATAAGTTAATAAAATGTATTTCCTGCTCAAATTTCTCAGAAATACAGTATATGCACTGCACTCTGGGAAAACTGGGCGGGACATGCAAATGAGACCACATAATGCATCCTCGGTCTGTCAATCCAAACCATTTGAAAAAGCATATGCTTACTGTATTTCACAGTTTTAGGCATAGCAACGAATACATTTTTCACAAACCAGGTCACTTAACCACAATATATATATATATATACGGTATATATATATATATATATATATATATATATATATATATATATATATATACATATACACACACATATAAACATTTTAGAGTGACAATAGTCAGAGGTTATATATATGTCAATTCCATATAAAAATTCACAGTAAGAAAGTATTTTCTCCACCTCCTCACAGTTTCCTTCCCATGGTGCACTTTATCAGTAATGTTTAGGGAATCAAGGTGATAAACACATCCTGGGATGCGGCCTGGGATTGGCAGTGCATCCAACATTAGATTATTATTATAAAGCAGAGCTGGCAAAATGGAGAAACAATCATTAGGATTTGGATTCATTATTGGGCAGCATAGGGGTGAATTTGCAACATATTTTTTCTTACTTCATTATACCGGCTCTATTTTGGTAGATGCTTTTGCCTTTTTAGGTTTAGGGTTATGGTTAGGAGTTATAGTAGGGCTGGGTTAGTCTGTGTCACATTTATAGAACAAGGGGACGTGGGCAGGGGGTGGAATTTGGACATTCACATAAATCATTCACACTAATTAACCAGATTTGAGATAATTAATGAGAAATATAGTGTTCCAGAGGAAATGCATCATCAGGCTTTTGTTTGTATATATTAAACACAACTCATATGATTATAATGCAGTTAATATCTGTGTATTATTGTGTATTAACACATTATCCTAACACACTGGGAATACTGTTGTACTCGGATGATCAGACATAATATTTATATTGGAAGATTAATTAGTGAAGTGGTCCTGAAGGGTATTAGGAGGGGCCAGTGGCTGGGGGAGGGGGTCTTAAGGGCAAGGAAGCTGCTTTGGGAAGAAGCCCTGGTGTATTAAGGTATTAGGAGGGGCCAGTGTCTGGGGGAGGGGGAGTTGAGTGAAAAGGAGCTTTTTTGGGAAGGGGTCCTGGGGTGTCCGGAGAAGGGCTGGTGTCTTGGGGAGAGAGTCTTGAAGGGAAGGGAGCTGCTTTGTGAAGTGGTGCTGGGAGTATTAAGAGGGGCCAGTGGCTGGCGAAAGGGATCTTGAGGGAAGGTGGCAGCTTTGGGAACATGGGGGGTCTTAAGAGGGGCCAGTAGCTCGGGGAGGGGGTCTTAAGGTTAAGAGTGCTGCTTTGGGAGGGCGTCCTTGGGGCTATTAAAAAGGCCAGAGGCAAGGGGAGAGGAATTTTGAGGGGAAGGAAGCTGCTTTGTGGGGTGGTCTGGGGGTATTAAGAGGGACCGGTGGCTGGGAGAGGGGGTCTTAAGGAGAAGAGAGGGAGTATTAAGAGGGGCCAGTGATTGGGGAGATCTTAAGGGGAAGGGAGCTGCTCCGTTGAGGGTCCTGGGGGTATAAAGTGGGGCCAGTGGCTGGGGGTTTTGAGGGAAAGGGAGCTGCTTTAGGAAAGGATCATGCAGAGTATTAAGAGGGGTCAGTGACTGGGGAGGGAGCTGCTTTGCTAAGGGGTATTGTGGGTGTAAGAAAATTAAGTTAATCAGATGGGAAGAGAGCTGCTGTAGGAAGGGGTCTTTTGAGAATAGCACCGGGGGTGGTGGAGAAGGTGGCGCTCATTGAGCTGACACTTGGGGGAAGCAATTGTTTTTCACCGGAGCCCCCCATTCCCTAGCTCTGCCACTGATTCCAATAATTGTGGTAGATCATTATGAACACTGCTTAAGGGCCTAAACATAAACTATTTATTTCATGTACTGTGTGATGGCGCCGTCACTATCTCTATATAAAACATAATAAGTGACACAATCATGTCACGCTGTTCTATCTGGGTATTGAGTTAAATGACTCACTAAACCTCCCCCACAGCACAGTTATATGGGGGAGGTGTGAGGAAGGATAGAGTGACACAGAGTATTCACACACTGCATATACACTTAAACATTTTTTTTTTTATTGATACCGCCTTTTTGAGATGGTAAATATAACCTTGATTTATATGTTTTATTTGTTAGACTGTGATTGTGGACAACCAATATGCTCATCTAGCCTACCCATACATATTATTCTTTTTTCCAAGCATTTATAACAACACTTTAGAATGAATTATACAGCTGGAGGTAGTTGATGTTGTTATTTAGTCGTTCAGTTGTGCCTGACTCTCCATGATCATATGAGCCACAGCATGCCAGGCACAGATTGTGTCTAGTTGTGCTAATTCATAAGGTTTTCATGGCAAATATATTGGAGTGGGTTGCCAGTTCCTTTTCCAGTGCACATGGATTTGTCTGACCTCTCTGGTATCACCTGCCCATCCTGGGGGACCCTACATGATATATCTCACAGCTTCATTGAGGTACACAAGCCCCTTCAGCACGACAAGGTAGCGATCCAGAGGGGGCTTTACAATTCCATAAAGCTCAGCCAACCAGTAATGGGAAGCTGTGGTGTGCCTGATCTTGTGAGCTCACAATCTACAGAGAACAAGCTGGTGATTTCCTTTCATTTATTCCTAGCCTTTACACCTATGTAAAAATAGTTGTTGTTGTTTAGTACTTCAGTCGTGTCTGACTCTGGGTGACCATTTGGCAGCATCACCAATGGACATCTATGTTTTTGGTTGTGCTTATCCATATGTTTTTCTTGGAAAAGATACTGGAGTGGGTGCCAGTTACTTCTCCAGTGCACTGGGATTTGTCTGACCTCTCTACTATGACCTGCCCATCTTGGGTGACTCTGCATGGTATAGCTCACAGCTTCATTGGGATCCAGAAGGGGTTACTCTCTATTTTCTTAAAATGATTCCCTTTGGTAAACTATTAACCCATTGGAAGATTTGTTTCCTGGCAGTTGGTGTATACAGGGGGGGGGGGGGGGGAGGGGCGTGGGACTGCCTGTATGTAAAGTGTTGTTTGTGTTTGTTGAAGAAAGGGGGTGGGAGGAGGATTATTGTCAATATTGTATCAGGATATTGGGATCTCCAACTGCCAGACAAGTTCCCCAACCCAAGTGTCTGAGTGAGATGCAGCCTGAGAAAGGGAAATAAGAATTCCTGGCAAGAAAAGTGACCTCTAAATATCTCTTAGTTCTAGGGCTAGATCAGTGCTATGGAGCCATGTACTGGACAGACACTTGTACAGATCAGTGCTATGGAGCCAGGGACTGGATAGACACTTGTACAGATCAGTGCTATGGAGCCAGGAACTGGACAGACACTTGTACAGATCAGTGCTATGGAGCCATGTACTGGACAGACACTTGTACAGATCAGTGCTATGGAGCCATGTACTGGATAGACACTTGTACAATGTAAATATATACAGTACAGCAGGGGTAGGCACCAGGTCCCCCATTCTGATCTCATATCCCCCAGGTCCCCCGTTCTGATCTCATATCCCCCCGTGGTCCCACATTCTGATCTCCCCCACCCCCCAGGTCCCCCATTCTGATCTCATACCCCCCCAGGTCCCCCATTCTGATCTCATACCCCCCCAGGTCCCCCATTCTGATCTCATACCCCCCCAAGTCCCCCATTCTGATCTCATACACCCCAAGATCCCCCATTCTCATCTCCCCCACCCCCCTGGTCCCCCATTCTGATCTCCCCCACCCCCCAGGTCCCCCATTCTGATTTCATACCCGCCCCTCCAGGTCCCCCATTCTGATCTCCCCCACCCCCCAGGTCCCCCATTCTGATCTCCTACCCCCCAGGTCCCCCGTTCTGATCTCATACCCCCCCAGGTCCCCCATTCTGATCTCCCCCACCCCCCAGGTCCCCCATTCTGATCTCCTACCCCCCAGGTCACCCGTTCTGATCTCATACCCCCCCAGGTCCCCCATTCTGATCTCCCCCACCCCCCAGGTCCCCAATTCTCAGGTCTGTATAACACTCTTTCTGCTTGTATATCATTGTTGATATATATGGTGGTTACTGTAGTAATCCACCTTAAGAGGACAGAGCCTGTGACAGACCACTGGCATGTATGTAACACGCAAGCGTTCCAATCTGGACCTCCAGCCCATATCTTCCAGACTTCATTTTCTATATATCCTTCTTAAAGCCTTCACATCCTTCAAGTGTTGGATAAAAGGCCACTGTACTTTGAGATTTTATATAAATACTAATCATTTACACGTCATAAATGATGGTATAATATTACATGTGTCTCTCCCCCCACCCCCCGTTTCTCTTTCCCCCTCTCCCTCCTCTGTGTCTATTACCCCCTCTCCCTCCCGTGTGACTCTTTCCCCCCTGCGTCTCTTTCCCCCTCTCTGTCTCTTCCCCTCCATCTCCCTCCCCTGTGTCTCTTCCCACTCTCCCTTCCCTGTGTCTCTTTCCCCCATCCACCCGTGTTTCTTTCCCCCTCTACCATCCACTATGTCTCTTTCCCCCCTCATTCCTCCCATGTGCCCCTTTCCCCCTCTATTTCTCCCTTTCCCCTGTGTCTCTTTCCTCCTTCTACCTCCCCTGTGTCTCTTTCCCCCTTTCCATCCCTTTACCCAGCTCTGTTCCTTGCGCAGTTGGCGACGCTCTTTGCGCACTGTAGCATGTATAGAAATCCATACAAATATTTTGTGAAGTGTGCATGCGCTCCCACTGGAGCGTTAAGCTCACTCAAAAACGATATTAGTGATATATATATGTGTG